>MU223207.1:2286791-2336237 GCA_018584345.1 Thuja plicata | reverse complement strand
TCAAAATTGTAATTTAAAAATTCTGGAATGTGATCAATTCTTAGAGTACAAAATGACAATTTTTGAAAATGAATGTAATTATAAAATGTTGATTAATAATACCTGAAGGATAATATTAATGGGACTCTTAAAATGCAATCTCTTCCTATTTATGATTATTTTGATGCATGCTGAAAATTAGGATAACAATTTTAGTGACTTCTGCTGGATGTCTGCCTGCTAGACACAACCCTAGACCTTTATCCTTGGGCAATGCAGTTACGAAACCTAAAACCATGAATGCAATCATTATTGAAATGAAAATGTAGCTATCCTAGACCTAATGCAACCTAAAGACCTAAGCAACCTAGGGACCTATGTGCTTGGACAACACTTATTGAAAATGAAAACCTAGACTAAAACCTAACCCTCAAAGCAAAGCTTGAGGTGTATTCCATTAACTGGAATTTGCAGAACTTCTCCATCAGTTGTAGAAAAATGATAAGCATTGTTTTCCTTGTAGGCTATAATAACAAAAGGGCCTGCCCAAAAGTTATCAAATTTATCATGCTGCCCTGGCCTGCTCTTTAGTACATCCCACTTAAGTACTAGATCACCTTCTTTGTAATCCCTAGAGGTAGTCTTCTTGTCAAAAGACCTCTTAGTTTGTGCTTGGACCAATTCCATAGTTTCAAATGACTTTCTCCTTTCTTCTTGTAATTGCAATAAACTGACATACCTTAAGGCAAGGGGATCTCCTTCCTCAAAAAGTAGCATTTGATCAGCTAGCTGCAGTGCAGGAAATTCTATAGATATAGGCAATCTAACCTCTTTTCCATAAACAAGAACATAGGGTGAATTCCCAATAACCTTCTTAGGTGTAATTCTATCCAGCCACAGAGCTGCCTTCAACTTAGAGTGCCAATCCCTCTTATTTCCTTGCAAAGTCTTCTTGATGATCCTGATTAGGTTTTTGTTGGTAGATTCTACAAGACCATTACCCTATGGGTAGTAATTAGAAGAAGTACTTAAGTAAATACCATTCTTGATAGCCCATTTTGTTATAGTTGTTCTAATAAAGGCTAAAGCATTATCTGACATGATTGACTGAGGAACTCCAAACCTTGTAATAATATCATCATAGAAATTTAGAACAGCATTTGCAGAAGATTCTTTTAGTGTAATTGCCTTAGTCTATCTAGTGAAATAATCTGTGGTAGTTAAGATCCATCTATGCCCTGCACTAGAGTTAGGGTTTATTGCACCAATAAATTCCACTCCCCACTTGTTGAATGGCTGATCAACAATGATTGGCTTTAATGGTAATGTTTCCAGCCTTTTCTTTCTAGAAAACATAGCACAACTTTGGCATCTTCTTGCCCATGAATGAGCATCCTTGAATAAATCTGGCCAATAACAGCCAGTTCTTAGAATCTTCCATGCTATAGTCTTGGGGCTGAAATGCCCTCCACAAGATCCTTCATGAAATACAGATAGAATCTTGTTTTGATCCATACAATCTATTCATTTAAGAAGCATACCAGCAAGATCTTTCTTATACAAAATGTTATCAATTAGCACATAAGGAATAGATTGAAGCCTAAAGTACCTTCTCTTGGCTCTATCAAGGTGTATTGGGTATTGACCAATTTACAAAAATTTGGTCATATCTGATAACCAAGATGCTGAATCATTAGTAAGCACAAAATTACCTTGGAGGAGGATGGCCTCTTCAGTAGTTTTAACCTTATCTTCTCCTTCTACCATCTGAGCACATAAACCTTTTCCTCGAACCAGCTTGGTTACATGAATTTGTACATCATACTCCATGACTTTAGTTATCCACCCTGCCCTTTTTTCACTTACATCTTTATTCAACAGAAACTCTTTAATGCTAGGGCGTGCAATCATTAGATGTATTTTATTCCCAACAATCAAATGCTTAAATTTCTTTAAGGCCTTTATAATAGCTAGCACACGTCTTTCTACAAAGCTGTATTTTTCCTCATAACTATTCATACCTTTGCTAAAAAAGGCTAATGGCTACTCCTGTCCCTCCTCATTCTTTTGCACCAGCATTACTGAAACTGTATCAATACCACCATAAGCATATAAAACAAAATCTTTTGAGAAATCAAGATTAGCTAATGTAGGGGCTGAAGATAAGGCATGCTTGATTTTCTCAAAACTCTCTTTTCCCTCAGTAGTCTAGTTGAAAGGCACATCCTTTTTGAACATAGAAGTCAAAGGTTTCAATAAATTTTCAATATTGGGAATAAAGCATCTAACAAAATTTATCCTTCCAATAAAACTTTGCAATCCCTTTTTATGTTTAGGCAGTGACAGCTCAAGAATTGCATGAATCCTTTCAGGATCAATTGTTGTACCTTCTTTAGTTACTTGATACCCCAAAAGTTTGCCTTCATGTACTGCAAAGACATACTTCTTTGGGTTAAGAGAGATTCCAAACTCTCTACATCTCTGCAAGATTTGTTTCAAATGGTCAATATGCTGGTTTGCAATCTTGCTGTAAATGGTAACATCATCTAGATATACCAAAACAAATTTATACATTAAGTTTTTGAAAGCCATGTCCATTGCTTTCTGAAAAGTTGCCCCTGCATTTGACAACCCAAATGGCATCCTTCGGTAGGGAATTGTACCCCATTTAGTAGTAAAGGCTATTTTGAATTGATCAGATTCCTTAACTAAAATTTGATTATAACTAGAATATCCATCCAAGAGTGAGAATATTTTAGAGCCTGAAACATATTGAAGGATCTGTTCCATGGAAGGGAGGGGATGCCTATCTTATAGAGATGCCCTATTAAGGTCTCTAAAATCTACATAGAGTCTTATCTCTCCATTTTTCTTCCTAACTGGAACTAGATTGGAAACCCATGATGTATGCTTTATTGGGAACAATATGCCTCCATCTAAGAGCTTTCTTAGTTCTTTCAGCATTAAAGGCTCTAATTTGGGGTTTATGGGCCTTTGCCTTTGCCTGATTGGTTTTGCATCTGGTTCTAACTCTATGGTGTGTTGAGTTAGTTGGGGATCAAATCCTTTTAAATCAGCATAATCCCAAGAAAATACATCACTATATTCTCTGAAAACATCAATAAACAATTCTTTTTCCTTGGGAGAGTTTATTTTACCAACCTTTAGATACTTGTCTCTGAAGATCTCCACTTCCTCATAATGATCCTCTTTAACTAGCAAACTAGTTTTACCTTTTCTGAATTGATCATCAAAATTAAAAGTTGATTCTAGGCTGACCAATCCCCTCAGAAGCTTATTACTCTTTAGCTGAATAACTTGGTTCTCCATTTGCTGATCATAGCTTTCTCTTTTAGGAGCAATAAACTCTTCAGTTTCTGTCATAAAACTTAAGATGTGTTCATTAGTGTAAAATACTTTCCAATTAGCATCATTATTAGGAATAGATGGTCTTGCCACAATTTTAATATGTGACTGGTCTGAAATCAATCCTTTATTTTCTGTAATTGAAGCATGTGCACCAATACCAACCAGTCTATTAGCATGTATATTTTTCCTTCTAGGTATGGAAATCAGATTAAAGGCATCAAAATTTGTCAAAATATCAAACACTCTTGATTTTTACAGCCTTAGGAGATCATTTTTAACAACATTAATACCTCTTACCTGTCTCACTATCAACTCACTATCCCCAAATGCTCTTAAACATTTGACTCCTTTTTTTCTAGTCCACTCCAAGCCTTGGATCAAGCTTTCATACTCTGCTACATTGTTAGAACATGGAAAAGATAACTGATAAGTAGCATAAAATCTATCACCTTGAGGTGAAATCAACATAGCTCCTACACCAATGCCATCCTTATTCTTAGACCCATCAAAATACAAATCCCATAGCTGGTTAGATAATTCAGATTCAGAAGATTGATCTTTAATCAGATTAGGAACAACTGAATTAGATTCTAACATCACATAATTACCAAAACCAGCATCAAACACATCCATTTCTTGGTCATTTCTAGTGGCCCATTCATCAAGAACCATATCAGGATACTCTTTATTTTGTGTGTTATAAGATGAACTCTCATTGATTTCATTTGGATCCATGATCACACAACTTGCATTTATGGGACTAGGATTATAAGGTTGTATATGGTCTTTGGCCCATAATTCTAATTTTATGGTCACCTTAGCACCATACCTAGTTCTGAAATATAGGTGAGACCAATCTGATGAGAAATATCCATCTATCTTGGCTGTGAAATCTCTCGATAAACATAGAGCAAAGTAAGGTGGCAGATCTATGACAAAAATATCTTGGGAAATGGAGAAATTTGGACATGAGTGCAAGGTTAGACTTGCATTTTTAACAACCCCAATAGTTTTAACTGAAGAACCATCAAGTTGAACAACTCCTTTCTCAAGAGGTTCGTACTTCAAATCCAATATATTAGCTATACTCTTTGGCATGACAGTGCAGGTTGCACCACTGTCAACCATACAATTATGCACTAATTTGTTTCCAATGATCAAAGAAACATAGAAAGGAAGAGGCTTAACATTTGTAGATTTCTTACGTCCCTTTTCTGTCACCTTCTACATATTTTCTGATTTTGTTTCAATTGGTATTGTTGGCTACTTTAATTCTATGGCATTTTTACTTTCTTGTGATTCTTGCTGCTGTACTTTACCAATCTTCTTTTCCTTCCATTTGACTGCTTCATCCTGAACCACTGAAGGCTCTGAATTGGCCAAGACCACTCTAGGAGTATTATTTGCAGCCTGATGTGGAATTGTTGTTCCTTTTGATAGCTCCTCGTTTAATAAATCATTTTTCCCTAGAATAGCTAATGAATCCCACATGGAAATAGAAATATTCATCTTTTTCATATTATCAACAATGTTATAAGGAACAGAAAATTGTACCTTTTGAGGAGACTTACTAATACTTTGATCCAGCTGTTTCTGATACTGTATTGCTCTATTTGCATGAGTAGAGGCTCCCTTTAAGATTGAAACTGGTGGAGTGAGTGATGATTGATTTGTAGCAGCAATCCTAGCAGTTGATTGCTCTGATTCTAGGGCTCTCTTCTTGGCTTTGGTATTTGTTGATATGGATGAATCACCATTCACTCCACAAAACTCCTCCTCTTGCCAATTGAGGAATGCAGTGTCAGGAGTAGTTGTATCACAATGTTGCTGAGCCTCTTCAGTAGATATAGTAGGTTGTGAATCTATGATACTTTGAACCATTAAGGCCTGATTGAGCACTCCATTAGTACACTTAGAATGATTGTGTTGTTCATTACAGGGATATCACCACTCATAATCTGTAACAAGGTTATTTTGGCTAGGAACAATATCCCTAACAACATTGAGAGGTGCTGGATTGTATGGCCTATAAGGCCTTTGATACTAGTTTTGCCTATTTGCATTACTATTTGATTGGTATTGCTGCTTATTGCCTTGATAACTGGGCTGATTAGGCTGCTAAGATGAGGAACTAGCAAATTGATTTTGAGTATGGGCTACGGGATGGCTTTGCTTCCTTTTCAGGTTCACTAATTCATTCCCAAAGGTTTGTAGCAAACTCTCAATATTTTGCTGGCTATTTTTTATACTCTCCAATTCACTAGGAGGGACCATAGGAATAATTTCTTCACTTTTGTAAGATGGAAATAGAGCTAATGGTGGAGTAATCAATGGCATATTGGGCTGGATATTGGGAAAGTAAGGCATGGGTGGCCTAGGAGCTATCTTTCCTTCCCGAATGAGACTATTCTCTACCCTAATTGCAATACCATAGGCTTGAGGTAAAGAATTTCCTCCCATGGACTGGATCATTACTGAAATATCACTATTCAAGCTTTTGAGAAAGTATAGAAAAGCATATTTGGCAGAGGGTCTTACCGTGGCAGGAATCCTATTCCAAGTTTTCTTGAATCTGAGATTAAAATCACTTAACTCTTCTTAAGGAGCCCTTTTGATAGTAGTTAATTGCTCTACTAAAGACAAATTGTCAGATTTATCCTCAAAAAACTTAGAAAGATTTTCCCCAAAAACATCCCATGTAGTAATAGAATTTATTGGAAGATTTCTGAACAAGTCAAGAGCTTTACCTTTAAGTGATGCAGCCAATAGCTTCATAGCCACATCTTCCTCCATGACATGGTGGACATTGCACAGGGATGCAATATCTCTGATGTTCTCAATAGCTATTACTTGACCTTCTCCGGTGAAATATGGCAAACCTTTCAAGGCAACCAAGGGTATATTGTTGTGATTTGCAATCGGGAGAGGACTACCTTGATCAAAAGGGACAAAGGGCAGATTTCTTGCCATTCCTACAACTGGTGGTACTTGTTTCTGAATAGCAGGTACAATAGGAGGTTGAGTATGCTAAAATACCTTCCTTTGGTAAGTCTTGAAATTGTGGGGATTTGCTGCAGTAACACTTGTAGAAGCTCCAAAAATAGACTTATTTATAGACAAATCTTCAATACTTGGAAACTCTGATCTAGAATGAGTAGGAACACTCTGATCCTCATGAAGATTGATTTATTCAATAATAACCTCAAGTTCTTCTGAATTCACAACTTGATCTTCAAAAATGGGATTATCAAATGAAGAAAAATTTGAGTTCAATAAAGCACCTCTTGGATCTTGTGATGTTCTTCCACCTCTGGATGATTTTCCTCCTCTTTTGCTTGACTGTAACTCCTGGTACACAAATCCTTGCTTGTTTGATCTTGTTGGAGTTCTCCTCATTAAAATCCACACTGAGAGCTTGAATGAATCACAGAACTTAAATCATAACTGAGAAGCAGTTCACTGTCCCACCTAGCGTGCAAAAAAATGTTCAGGCTTAGAGTTGTCACTCTAAATCAGGCATTAGGGCTACATGACAATTTCATCCTAACAATGGAAACTTCCTCTAGCTATGGGTGAACTATGGATGAGGAAGAATCTTTGGACTCTAGGTTGGTTCATGTTCAATATGGAATATCACCTGTTTAGGCTTAGAATTGTCTCTCTAAATCAGGCATTAGGGCTACATGACAATTCCATCCTAACAATGGAAACTTCCTCTAGCTATGGGTGAACTATGGATGAGGAAGAATCTCCAAATTCTAGGCCGGTTCTTGTTCAATATGGAATATCACCTCCTGATTGAAAATTTAACTGAGAAAAGGGAATAAAGATCTAAAATTGAACTTGCATAAAAAAAAGGTGATACACCAAGGAGATTCAGATTCTTTTGAAGCTTCAAACTGGCATTCACTTATCATACCTTGATGGATCTTTGCACTATGATTCACTGCTCAATACATAGGTTAATTGGAAGGTGAAAAATAGGGTTTGACCACAAGTAGTACTTTTACCATTAACAACATGCATATTCTGCAAAAGGCTTATACTTTGTAATATAGAATAGGAATCAATGCAATTCACTAAACCATATTCCAAAGGTATTACTCTTATACGCAGAAAATTAAAAAGGAACTTGAAAAAATGATCAGAATAAGATGTATGTAAAAATGTGGGGCCACTATATTCTTCTCAAAATATGTATATAAGTTACATGTATGAATTCCTGAGCAATGGCAAGGAATAATGAAATCCTCTTGCACATAACCAAAATTACAAGCATGGACTTAAACTGGAATACAAAGGAAAATGAATCAACAGCTATAGGAATCAGAAATTCACTAAAGCTCTTTTTTCCACCAATTTGACCCCCCTAACATAAAGTAAAAAACTCCCTAAATAGCCAACATGGCTTATTTCAAATAATCTTCCCTCCAAAAAGAAAGCCCTCCAAAAAACCCTCCATAACTATAGGGTTTAATAAATTTCACTAAGACAAAAACCCTAAGTTTTAGCCCCCCCCCCAAATTTGGTATACCATACCAATTATCAATGTATCAATTACATCCCATTCGAATACATGACATTTTAAACTAACAGTTTTACCACCATATTCAAAACCTGACTACCTATCGTCAAAGGATTAGAAACCCTTATCAACTCGGCATCAACCCATCTCTGACTCTATTGACATCATACCACTATGGTCGATGCTACTGTGGTTTGGTAACCAGCATGGTTTTTAATTAATTTGATCACCACCAGTTGGAAGGGACATTTTTGCACAAAAATGTACCAATGTAGCAATGTCGATGCATTTGAACTATAATTGCATTTACTCCATGTGAAAATGGATTTCAAATGAGAGTAAAATACAATGTATTCCTTTTATCAGTTTCATTTGCATCTTTAGGGTTTTTTTCTGTGGTGCCGCCATGTTTGAAACTAGAAACCATGAATCTCTGCTATGTTTCCACCTTTGTTCTGTAGATAAGCTTTGATTTTCATGAGCTTTATGAGGGAAAAAGTGTCGTTTACATGCTCAATGTAACACATGGCATCTTTGTTGTCGCATTCTTCTTTAGTAAAGGCCATGGATTTTGATCTTCATTTGCTAGAACTCGGGTTCCAACTATAAGTTTGCTTGCATTTGCTTTAATGTTGGGATGTTTTGATGATATAGTATCTTTGGTCTTCTTTTTTGCTTGATTTTGGGGTTTTGGATTGATGTCTTACCAACATTTTGGCTTTTAAACTGTAGTGTATGAATGAAGCTCTAGCGGTCTTTGTTTGCACATTCTTCTTGAGTAAAGGCCGCGACTTTTGATCTTCATTTGTTTACTGTTTGCTATATGTCGGTGCTCTCTACTTGATGTTAACTGTAGCTTTAAATCTTTGAAGGCATAAGTTTAGTATCGAGCCCATGAACTTCAGTACTCCTTGCTGTCAATTTAATGCTTGTTTCAATTTTGAAGTGAAACACAGGATTTGTATTGTCTGAATGTTTTAATGAAAACATCATTCTTGTTGTCTTCAAATACAAGTAATTAGCAAGCACAATCTATGCTTCTCTGTTTGATGCCACTCCACTGTTTAAAAACACATATAAGACATTTGAACTGTAACATTATGTTAAAAAAACACTTTTAGTTTACAGTCTTGATGACAATTTTGAGCATCTCTTTAGCATGTTAGCACAAATATGTTGAAAAGGATGACACCATACCACTATCTTTAATGTAAAAATACATTGTTTTTCTTTTGAAGTATACATAGGAAAGAACAAACCCATAGGGTTTGAGCACGGGCTCGTGACTCCCATGGGTTTTACTTCAAAATAGTAAATCCAATCTGCATATACAATTATTTACCAATATTACATGCCTTGTTCTGTTATCAAGAATGTTCATCTTTTCAAAACATCTATATGAGATGTAAACTTTGCAAAAAGAAATTGTTTCAACAATTTGTCTAAAACACATTATATACTGCAATATTTCAGAACTATTAAGCATAGTCTCATTTAAAGAAGTTTCTAGATATCTTGTAATACTTTTCCATTATGTTTGTTCTATGTATGTGCACACCCATGCTGATCTGAGACTGTTAATTTTTGTCCAAACTTGTAGTTTTCACATCTTTTGTTTCAATCTTTTACTCTGTCAGATTCAGATGCTTAAAAAATGAATTCAACGGTATCTTCTCATTTAATACAGTTTATGCACACTCCTTATGTATGAGTTTTTCAACTTTGATCTTCCAAGTGAACTTTTAACATATATTTTGAAGCATCATATATGTGAAGAAGCACTTACTATAAAAACATTTTCTCATTCTCCATTATTTGCATAAAAATAGTGAATCTTCAGAGTCTTTCAGTTCTGCAATTCTCTAGCTTCCTTTGTTCATGTCGTTTCTGTAGCATATTTTGACTCATTCATGTGTCTGCATCTCATCCTTATTATGTATATGATCAATAACCTTTTGAGATATCAACCATCCTTCTGCATATAATGGCTTATGTGAAGTTTGAGCACGGGCTCGTGACATCCATTGCATCATTTTCTTTTGTTTCCTGCATTCAGTTATAGATACCTATCCATTTGCACACAAAATAAAACTCAATTTATTAGGTCATCAAATCATATGCACCAATTAATATTTGTGAGTGAATATAAGATAACATTCACTCATGAATATTTGTTGGTTTTTGTTATTTGGTGAACTCATAGGTTGATCTAATCATGAAAAAGGTTTCTCAGATGGTAATACTAAGTCCCTTTCATTCAGATATCTGATTATATAGGGAAGAACAACATATATCAAAATCATCATACATAGAAAAAGGTTTCATGTTTGGAACAAGTCCCTTTAATACTATTCTTCAGATATTATAGATGAATGTTTTCTCATTACATTGATTTTATCAGATTGATATGCAGTTTTTAGAAAGATTGATTGTGTGTTGTTTATGTTCCATGTATTGCTTAGATCCAACTGGATCTAACATCTTTTTCACCATGTTGTAGGTAAACCCTAAGAAGACCTATATGTAGATGAAGATGGACTATGAAGACCTAGGACCTGATATGCAACCAGCAATGGAGACCTAATATGCAAGCATCAAAAACAACCATAAGGCAATGCATGGGACCTCTACTCCATACTTTCAATTATGCCTTTTATTCTGCATTGTACTATTGTTTTGACATGAAAATAAAAATGAAATAACATTTTTATAATACATTCATCTTGAATGCACAATGTAATTGATCAAAATTGTAATTTAAAATTTTTGGAATGTGATCAATTCTTAGAGTACAAAATGACAATTTCTAAAAATGAATGTAATTATAAAATGTTAATTAATAATACCTGAAGGATAATATTAATGGGACTCTTAAAATACAATCTCTTCCTATTTATGATTATTTTGATGCATTCTAAAAATTAGGATAACAACCATAGTGTTAGATTCACCACCCCCTCCACCAGAAGCCAAGAACCACATCTACTTCTAGAACAAGAAGCCTAACAACAAAGGATTCAAATCCTTCACCCTTGAAGAAAGGAAAAGTTAGAACCTACAAGAGGAAACTGGCCACACAGAAAAGAGGATCATCAAAGAGAAGAAGGTTCGTTCAAACAAGGGAAGATATTGAGGACACCAAACAAGATGAAGGTGTAGAAGCAGAAAAGATTAAAGTTCTAGAAAGCATTGATGAGGTATGCAAATCTATTGAAAATTTAGGATCTATTACAGATTCTAAGATAAGAACATGGTTAAAACTTGATCCAGAAGATCCAAACAAAGTTGAAGATGTCATCATTGTAAAAATGTACAAATTCAAGTACATACCAATTCAATTTGAAGGTAATAATGTACCAAGAGAACTCTTGGACAGATTATATGCCAGATGGACATTTGCATTAAAAAATGAAAAGGAGATAAGGGAAAGCGTACTTGTTTCTCTGATGCCTCCTGAATCTGAGAGGGAAGAAATTGATGACATGATGGAGAATCATAAAAAGGATTTCTCACCCAAGTTGAGAGCCTACAAATTTCTTGAAGGGAGGCTTATAGAGATTGAATAAGAAAGTCACAAGAAATGGAGTAAAATGCTTAATATACCTAATGAGGAAGCTAGCCCTGAAAAAGACCTACAACAACAAGATGAAAATCAGGAAAATAAAGAACACATAATCATCAAAGATGTAGAAGATGACACATCAGTTGAGTTAGATACAGAAGAAATGAACACAATTGGCAACAAGAATGTGGAAGTTGCAGATGAAACATGGCCAACCACTAAGAACAATATTGTGAATAACACAATAAATGACATAACCGATGATCCAGCAGAAGAAATATAGAAATATGAAGATGTCAATGCTACCAAGGACACAACTGATGAGCAAGACACAACATTTGATACTTCATAGGTGAACATACTAGGCAACATGCCAATATCGATGCTGCAAGCCATCAACATACTAAAAGAAACAAACAAATCACTTAATAAAGATTCAAGCATTCTCAAGTATGCAGGGGATGAAGAAAAGGAAGAAAACACTGATGATCAAAAGGACATTGAAGACACTCATATTGTAACCGAAATTGACAAGGTTATAGAAGGAGAATCAAAGCAAATCGAGAGACAACCAAGAAGGATGCACAAACAAAGATAGATGAAGTGCATAAGGACACCGATGAAGGAGAAAAACCCAAATATGGTACTCCTAAGGAAATCAAAAAACTTTCTACCGATAATGTAAAGGTTGATGTGGAGACATCTATAGAAAAATGACAAAATGACAGTGAAACAAAGCAGAAAAAAGTGGCAGTACCACAAGTAACTTCATCTAGTACCACAGACAAAGCCAAGAAGATGGCTATGGTTCTGCATTCAAGTGAAACTCTAAAGAAGAAGAAGAAGAAGAAATCCAAAAAGAGTAAGTTGGAAGTCACACTAGATGAAATTATTGAGATCCCCAAATGTGACCCAACCACACTTGACTATGAAGCACTGAAGGAATATAGTGAAATATGCCAGAGGATTGTATTACATGAGAAGCTGAAGAAGCAAGATTGAGACTCCATGGTACTAGAAACAAGTAGGGATATATTGAAGTAGATTGTACCCAAAATTGAAGTTGATTATAATAAACCAATACTTGATCAAATAGCCACTCTCACAGAAGCCATTACAACACAGAACATTGATGCATAGAAGGAAATTGAAGAGAGAGAAAAGAAGAAAAAGAAGCAGAAACTTGCTGAAAAAATCAGCCAAGAAGTGGCAGTAGACAAGGTAAAGCTTTCAGAAATCATAAGTGAATAAGATCCTATTATTGCTAAAGCTATTTCCTTGATTCAGCAACTAAGCACACTTGAGAAATTCACTAAGTAGCATAGTGATAACATAGCAAATTTAGATTCTGAACTAGCTAATAGTGCTAAAAGCTTAACCACCAAAGACAATGCACTTAAATTTAATTATGAAAATATTATTGAAATAAAAAGGTTAAGGAAAGAACTGTGGGAAGAAGAAACACAATTCAGGGAAGAGGTCACCGAGCTCTAGGCTCAAATTCTACCAAATTTGACACTGCTTCAACAACATATCAGTTTAGAAAATCAATTGATAGTAACCCCTGAGATGTCTGTAGCAGACAACATCTATGATATGCACTCAAGGATTACACTTGAGCACATGGCTCTAGAGGACCTAAAAGAACAATGGGAGAAGATGATGGAAGAAATAAAGTCTTCACACTCTCACATTTTTGATAAACTATAAGGTATACACCTTTTCCCTTAATATCAAAAAAGGGGGAAAATAATGATATGTACAGATATGCAACTATACAGTACTACAAAAGGGAAAATAATGATATGTTGACATATACATAGGGGGAGTCATGAAATGACTAAGGATTATATATGTTGTACATACTTAACATTTTGCTAGCATTTTGCACATATCATTTTTGATACTAATGTCAAAGGGGGAGATTAATGACATCATTTTTCCATCAGTATACAAAGAACACTTTCAATAAGCATACACTAAAAGACAGGACAAAGAGAAAACCAAAAATATAGATACAAGAGATCACTAAAAACTGCTCACTACAAAGAAAACTGACGACACAATTTTGTGTGTAAACCAAAAATGCAAAGTCAGAAGGATAAAGAGGAACTCGACAAAGGAACCCAATGTGCAGGATATAGTGCAACCCGAGAGATATTCAAAGAGAAAACCAAAAAAATAGTTCAAGCAAGGAACCCAAAAGACAGTCAACTAATTTCAAAGCATAACTGACTGAAAGAAACTGAAAATCAGTTGCAGCCCACAAAAAGTGGATCTGACTTCCACGTCAGATAAAATAGTCATGTTCTATTTATAGAGTCTTGATTTGTTTTTAAAACCATTTTTTAGGGACAAGAAAAATGAATGTAAGTTCTTTAATTAGTCTAACTAATTTAAAACACATAGACTAGGAGATCAAGGTAATGTTTTAAACCTGTGATCTTAGAGTTAACATTGGTTTATGTGAAACTTGATTAGGTCAATCTATCTTATAAATAGATGATGCAATCATTCTTTATAAAATATGAGAGAGGGATGAGAAAGGATATGAGAGGATGAATGAAGCATACAAGAACATCTATGGATCAGATTGAAATTTTCATGAACCAAAACAACAAAAGGTGAATTTGGTTAGAAAGAAGCAAGAACAGAGACTACCAAGCATCAGAGGTATTATTCAATCACATTAGGTGATATACTTATTCATGTTATCTTAAATGGATCTGTAATCCACAATAGGAGATTGCATACACTAGGTCAAATTGTATTTTTCTTTCATTCTAACAAGTGAATCAAAGTCTAAAAATCCTTTCAAGGAAGGTGGATTTAACAATCTAACTATAAATATCTTAATCGAGTGCACACTCAAAGTGCTTCTAAAGATCTTAACCGAATAGACTTTAACAGATCTCCATAGATACTCTTAACTGGGTAGATCATCAGATGTGATCAAATTGTAAACCTTAATCGACCCCTTCCAATCTACAGATAGTGAAGAATTTGTGGGTGCCATCCCCACCACAGTTTTTTACTTCCTAACAGGAGTTTTCTGCGATATCATATCTTGTGTTATGTGTCAATTACTTTCATGAATGTTTCTATGAATTTTCACATGTATGGTTAAGTTTATGAATTGATAAAACTTACATTGGGATAGTATAGATCAGATGGTTGGATAAACATTTGATAGTTCTTAAATGATAAACGTTACAAGATACAAAAGTCTTAGACGCACTGATTCACCCCTCCCCTCTCAGTACACACTTCCCATTAATTCCAAAAGTACCTCTTGAAATGTTGACTGATCTACTTCTACAAATATTTTATGTATGACCAAACTTTCCACAGTTGTAACATGTAGGTTCCTTTAACTATTGTGATTGATTCCCAGTTTCCAATTTTTATGATTCACCGGTTTCAATTTTTTTTTCCTGATATATCCTACTCCAACTTTGTCTCTAGTTCTTCTTGGATTGTTCAATTATTCATCCACCTTTTGCATTCTTTTCTCAAACCTAGTGATTGTTTCATTTGCTTCTTTCTCAACTTTCAGATTGTTCATCAAAGTTTCAACTTCTTTTCTTAGATTTTCATTCTCGGTAAGTATCACTCTATTTTCTTCATTTGTACCATGTATAAATTCATTCAGTGTGTTGTTCTCTTTGTAACTTTAGAATAATAGCATCTTTGTCTTTGACAGATTTCTCAAGATTTTATTTTCCATTTTCAAGGTCTTTTTGGGTATCCTCTGTGGTTCTCATCTTTTCCAATACTTCAGTCATCCTCATGGATTGAATTTAAAGTTCATTTTAGGCTACAATTAGATTTTCTTCTAGGGTATTTTTCCTTTCCATCAAATCTTCAATTGTTGCATCGGCTTGTTCTGTATTATTACTATTTTCCAATAACTCATCAATGTTGTCCAGTGTTACCTGCAACTTTTTTGACAGATCCTTTCTTTTGGTGAAAGAGTGTCTTAACTTCTTCTTTAGATCTTCAACTTGTTCCAAGGCTTCATCTAATGCCTCTCTCTCTCTCTCTCTCTCTCTCTCTCTCTCTCTCTCTCTCTCTCTCTCTCTCTCTCATACCTTTCCACACTCCAAGATCTACTCACAAGTTGTTAAACTTCCTTCTAGAGAACTAGGCTCTGATACCAATTGCTAATTGGAAAGATTAGGTACTGGGAGGGGGGTGAATCATTACTAAAAAAATTCTTTTAGTTTTGTACTTAAACTAATTAACCATCAACCGATAATTTCCACAATATAACTGATATGTTGTAACTTAAAATTATAAAGTAACTAACAATAAATGCATAATCAGACCCACACACACATAAAACTTAGATTTTTGTTACACAGAAACCCTTGGTCAAAGGAAAAAACTGCAATAGGGATGACACCCACAACTCTTCACTAGAGATAATTTTTTTTGGGTTAGGCTACAATATGTCACCTTCTGAGTGACTCATCCAATTAGAAGTGACTGATACATTGTTAAGTGTATCTTTAGTCTTCTTAGGACTACTCTGTTAGGAGATTTAATCCTGCCTATATGACATTCACCTTGTTAAAGGATTTACAAAAGTAAATACAATAAAAAAATTAATAGTTCTGTTAGAGACTACCAAGTTAAGGGATTTACAATACCTTATAGAAACTATTAGGATTATTTAAAAGATATTAATGACCTATAAACACTTTCTTCTAAAGCTGTTCAGGTCCTTTAAGTTCACAATCTTCGTTCCTTGTTCTTCTTTTCTTTTTATGTGCTTCTCTGCTCAAAAATCTACCTCATAATTTATTCTCTTCAAATCCTCTCTCTCATCTGTTCCTTAATAATTTTATCTTTATATATCCTTCTTCTATCCTTCATTCCCAACCTTTGATCTTAGGGTTACTCAAAAAATTAATCTTGATCTTCCCATAATCCATTTTTTGTTCTTCCTCTTATCGACTGCATCGGATTTTCCTTACAACCGATAGTGGTCATCTTTTGATAATTGATCTCTATATTCCAATAAATCTTTCTTCATTCCAATAGTAATCCCGATTAGTAACTACTTCCTTGTTTGACATCAATGATAGAACTTTACATAATGTTGATCTTCTCAATGATTTCCAACACTATTTCCATATTGAGAAAGGATTTTAAAACTAACTCCATAATATTTTTCCAAATCAAATGTAAAATCTCTAGTAGATATTTAAATCTCAAGAGGAGAGGGTTCATTTTTAATTTCAAATGGGTTGAAATCTAAAGATCCCCAACCATCATTGAGATGTGTTATAAGAGGAATTTGGAATGGAGTAATAAAAAGTTTGGATAAATGAAACACATCACTCCTTTGAAGCTTTAGTTTTAAATTAAGACATTATATTCTCTATAAAAGAAAGGGTAAATTATAACACATTCTAATTCATTTTCAATATCACTATGCATTTTTTAATTAGCTCATATTGTGTACATGTTGTAATTGGGAATGAATTTGTGTTTTCCATGAAGAGTAGAAGGGACTACTTGGATAATATGAAGTCACAATTTACCTAGAAAAAGGTTCTATGTGAGAGTATTAGAGATGAAATTTATAAGAATGTGTAGAATCATAGGACCTACTTTAATAGGCATTGTAAAATTGTATGTAACAACTATCTACCAACATTATCAATACCATGTATGGAAAATGAATTATGTTGAATGAAGGTGGTATGTGTTTCATTAGGTTTATGGTAAAAAACATAAAATATAGTATATATTATTCTATTTCAATTTATGAGAAAAAAAATCATGAGGAGATCATACTAATTTTTGATTCAAAAGATGCTAACCCATTCTTTGAGAACACAATTCTTGTCTTTATTTTCTTTCTTACAATAAAAGAAAGTTACTATATCATCCATCAAGTAGAAGATGAGACAAATACCTTCTATAATCCTTATTTTAGAAACTTGTGGTATGTAGGTAACATTTGAATCAAAAACCAAAGAGAGATCTTAGCTAAAGTAGGACAAATTTTCTGAATATGATCATACTCCATACCAAGATTTAGTGAAAGATGAAGGGTAGGAGGAAGAAAAAGTTGAGAAGTAGGAAGAATGTTTGAAGATTTCTTGTTGCTACATGTGTTATATGTGAATTCAACTTCATCATAATGAGGTTCTTTATTAGGCCTATTTATTTTAGTTTCAAGCTTAAGGAATAATTTAGAGGTAAAGTTGGAGTTTTAACACCTTTATGAATAAGCATAGGTTTGTGTTAAGATTGAGGAGTATCGTAAATAATATGGATAAAAAATTAAGTTTTCTCAAGAATAGAAACATGAATTGTATTGACATGATTTTAATAGATATTTTTATGTCCTAATTTAAGCTTCATATTTATCAAAGAGAGCATTGGAAGCATCAGTAGTGATATCCTCCTCTTGCACATAAATATCCTCATGAATGGTACCCATTCTAGGAGAGGGAAAAGTATGACTCAAAAATATTTCCTCTCTAGAAGAGATTTCATTAAATTAAATAGTAGGTAAAATATCATTAAGGTTGAAGCCTTACTTCATGGATAGGTCCAATTCTGGGATAGGGCTAAGAATGATCCATCAATACTTCTTCCCTAGAAGGGAGAGCACTAAGAAAGGTTTTAGTTTCATCATCCTCTTGGCTCAAAGTATCCTTATGAATAGGAAGATCACTCAGAGTTGGATAGGGTGATATATGGAAGGTTAGGCCTTTATCACATCTATGAAATATTTCATCATGAAAGTAACTAATTAAACATAAACTGATTTTTTTCCCCAAATGTAACCATGACAAAAAAAAATAACAATGTTATAGGTGTGTAAAGGAAGCCTTTGTTTGGTGGTTTGGCTCCTCTTGATATTTGGGGGTTAGCTTAGGGGTTGATTTTTTTAAGTGGTTCGGCTCTGATGATTTTTACCCCTACCTTTCTCCCACTTTATTTTGGGTTTCCTTTTTCCCTTTTCTTTGTTGTAGGTCTACAGGACTTTTGAGGCTTTTGGTGGTTGGAGGGTTGGTGGTTGTTGGGTGTGGGATTTTTTGAAGTTTGGGCTTTATTGTGCTTGTTTCATTCTCCTACCACTCTCTTTTTTGGGTATTATCTATTCTATTGTGGTGCTTTGGTGTATGAGGTGAATTTTCATAGGTGGTAGTTTTTTTGAAGATGGTGGGTTGTGAGCTTCTTTCAAGGATGATATTTTCTATGCTTACTCCTTCCTCCCTTCCTTTTCTATTCCATGTTTATTTCCTCCTGCTATGGGACATCCTTTTTTTTTTAAGGATGTGGATTTTGGGTGTTTGGTTTCTTCTCTTTGTAGTTGGTGGAGTTCTTTGAGTCTATTTTTCTTGAGGGATAGAGCATTGACAATTTCTCCTTTGACTTCCTCTTTTTGTGTGAGGTTTCCAACTCTTTTCTTGTTCTTTGTACAGGGTTGGTTCGGTTCTCATTTGAGTTGGTGTTGGGTGTGACTGGGATTTATTCTTCTAAGAGCATGGAATTTTATGTTCTTGACCCCTTTTCCATCTTCTCTCTTGATTGGATCCTTTCTACGCACCTTTCTTGTTTCACTATCTTGCTCTTGGATCTTGGTGATGAGTTGTGTATTCTTGAAGGTTGTGGGAATCTTCAGGATTTTGACTTTATTATTCTCACTTCCTTTCACCTCCCCCCTCATTTTTGGGTTTCCTTTTCTTTTTTGGTTCTTGCTAGTGTTAGGGGTTGATGGTTCTTTATGGCAGTAGTTGTTGTGGTGTTGGACTGTGAGTGTTTTAAGGGGTTGAATGTTGATGCTATCATTCTCTATCCTCACTAACTACTATGTTGGGGTCCTTCTTCTCTACCAGTTTTATCTATCTTGACTATGTCTCTTATTGAGGTGGGGAAATTTATTTTGAGGTAGAATTCTATGTCGCTAAGAAGAAGTTCTTTCTCCTTGGGTTGCCTTCACTTATCTTTCCTACTGACATGGTATTGTCTTGTATTGAGGTAAAGTAAAGTGATGATGGAAAAGGTTTATTCAAGATAAATTATCCTTTACTAATGGCTAGGGATCCTTTCAAAACCCCGTGTTTGATTCTTCAGGTTTTGGGAGCCTGTCAAAACCCAAGGTTAAGGATTCCTCCAATGGGCTCATATTGTATTGGTTTTTTGGATTAGTAAAGGTTATACGAGCCTTGTTAAAATCCATATTTTCCAAGGTTATGGGTGCCTATTAAATCCCATGGTTGTTGTTTCTATTTTTTAGGAAGAATTTTTCATCCCTAATGTAGGCTTTGGCCTTTGTTCTTGTAAACTAGGTCTCAATGAGATGTTTTTTCTAGGATGTTGTTACTATGTTGTTGGTTCGTTTTGGTTATATAATGTATTTTGTTATGATATTGTTTTTTTTTTTTTTTGGGGGGGGGGGGGGGNTGGGGGGGGGGTGGGGTTCTAAATACCTCTCAAAGTCTTCTTGTAATAGAGGTTTTGAGTCCCCTCAAAACCTCTTTTCCCTTGATAAAAAATAAATTCTAGTTATTAGATCAATTAAACAATGATAGTACATAAATAATAGATTTGAGAAATAAATAAATCTAAATTTAAAATTATTATGAGAATGTTATATTTTAAAATACAAATCAGAAAATATGTGATTTTATGATAGGTCAAGTTCACCAAAAAGATATGTTGGAAATGAGATCCTAGAATATATATGAAATATTGTTGGAAATGATATGAGTAACTAAGAGGGGAGGGGTGAATGAGTTACCACAAAAACAAATCCAAGTCCCTTAGATGTCTTAAACAAATTTATCACTATTGCTCGGTTAACACAGATATTCTACTGTCACTCGGTTAACATACAAAATCTTAAGATGTAAACGATGATTATCCTTTAGTAATTAGTTGTAGAAACATAAACAATAAAGAAAATAAAATGTACAAAGATAACACCAATATTTAACGTGGAAACCCAATATGGGAAAAATCACCAATTGCAACTAATCATTGTTTTTCACTCTTCTGAAGTGAGCCCTATTAGAAGCCAACCCTGTTAAAGGTTAAAATAACACACTATTAGGCATGACCCTATTAGATGATTTAAACATCCTGTAAGGAGTGGCCTTGTTAGAGGTATTCAAACACTTCAATGTAGAAATGTCACCTTGTGAGAGTATTTACAAAAGATTGTTAAGTATACTCTTTTAATAGATTTTGATCACTGCTACAATTGTTAGAGAGTAACAATGTATTGACCCATTTTGAGAAGAAATTGTCTTTTCTGATTCATATCTCTGATCTATTTTTAATTACTTGATCCTCACTGATCGGATATTCTACTGTAGCTCTACGTAGTTTTTCCTCAATCAGAATCCTATCTAATTTTGTCTCCACGCTTCATGTCATAAAAAAATATATCGCTTTCTTACTTCTCCCTTATTCAATCCAAACTTGACCTTATATACATATGATAAGCCTTGTCAAGTCGGCCTTAATATCCTTACAAATAATCGATAAAACTTAAGTTTTTCAGCTTCATATAACCAAATAACCATAAAATATAAATTATTGTTAGTCGGCTATCACTAAAAGCATAATTTGGTTAATACTGAAATCCTTCAATGCCCGACCAAAACTTTAATGCCCGAGTGAACTCGGTTAGAACTAAAAATCACTTTGGTCTTCTTCAATGCTCAAGAGTGCTTGGCATGAACTGACTATGCTTGGGTAGGATTAGACATTTGTGTAAACATCACTACATTTGTGTAAACATCAATGACAATACACAATTGAATAATTGTCATCAATAATCTCCCTCTTTGGCATTGATGGCAACACAAGATGTCATAATACAAAGAATTATAGAGAAAGAGACATAAGAATAAAATTTTATTAATGTCCTTAGCTTCATTTTTATTCTCATCCAAAAAATCCCTTTGTCTTCACAATCACTGAAATACATATTTCTCCCTCTTACATTAATCTCTATTTCTGATAAAGTTTCTCCTTCTATCATCAATCTCTCCATTAGTAATATTTATGACATTAGTAATCTCTCCCTCTTTGAAAACCAATGCCAAAGACACCATCACATACACATCCAATGAAGTTTTAATGTACCTATTTGTACTAATTCATATGCAACAAGCTCTGAATATCTGCATCAACATGTTAAGTCTATTCTGTAGCTCGGTTGATGCATCACTAAACTATGTTTTAGTGAGCCTCAGTTAGGGGAATCACCCCTAGCTTTCCTCTAAGATAAAAAAATGCATCCTTAGGTAATGGTTTAGTGAGTATGTCTATAATTTGTTCTTTAGTATTCACATATTCCAATCTTACTTCCTTGTCGTGAACCAATTCTCTCAAGAAATGATACTTTATTGCAATATGTTTAGTCTTAGTATGAATCACAGGGTTCTTTGAAATGTTAATAACACTGGTGTTGTCATAGTAGATAATGACTGGTTCTTTGATTTCTTCCTTCATACCTGACAACATCTATTTGAACCATATGATATTTTAGCAATTTACTGTTGCAGCAACATACTGTGCCTCTGTTGTAGATTGAGAAATGCAATTATGTGTCTTTCTTGTCCAGGAGACTAATCTCTTTCCAATAAATAATGCTCCACAACTTGTGCTTCTTCTGTCATCAACACTTCCTTCCCAATCAACATCAGTAAAAGTATTCAAATTAGAGTTTCCTCCTTTCTTATACCATAATCCATAATCTTTAGTACCATTAAGATATCTCAAAATCCTTTTGATATCCATAAAGTTATTCTCTCTCAGATTAGCTGAAAACCTTGCAACAATATTGACTGCTAATGCAATACTAGGTCTAGTGTGAACAACATATTGAATTTTACCAATCATGGATCTATAGGTAGTCTGATTTACCTCCTTTGAATCATCATCCTTAGATAACTTATGTTTAGTAGGCATAGGTATTCCAACTAGTCTGGAGTTTTCCATCCCGAATTTCTTCAGTATCTAATTGATGTATTTAGACGGGGTAATGTAGATACCATCCTTCATCTACTAAACTTATAAACCAACAAATAATTTGATTTCACCAAACATAGACATCTCAAATTCCTTACTCAAAGCTTCAGAGAATGCTTTGCATAAATCATCATAGCCAGTAAACAATATATCATCCATCAATATCTCTGCTAATAGTATCTTATGCTGAGGTCCTTCTTTGATGTACAAGCTACTATTATCATTAGTTCTCTGAAATATAATACTTATCAAGTAACGATGCAGTCTTTCATACAAGGCTCTAGGAGCTTGCTTTAGTCCATACTACTTTGTGCAGTTTTCAAACCATATCCCTTTTGCTAAGATCTACAAAGCCTTCAGGTTGCTTAATATAGACTTCATCTTCAAGAATTCCATTCAAGAATGCAGATTTTACATCCATTTGATATACCTTGAATCCTTTGTGTTCAGCATATGCCAGAAGAGTTCTAACTCCTTCCAGTCTTGCAACATGAGAAAAAGTTTCTCCATAAACAGTACCCTATTCTTGACCATATCCTTTACATACTAGTCTTTCTTTGTTTCTGGAAACTTCTCCCTTTTCATTCATCTTGTTCCTAAAAACCAACTTAGTACCAATCATATTCTTATCTTTTTGTCTAGGTACAAGAGTCTAGTTTTTATTCTTTTCTATCTGTTCAATCTCTTCATTCATTTTGTTGATCCATCTTTCATCATTCAATGGATATTTAATAGTTCTAGGTTCATTTTCACTAAGAAAACATGTACCTTCAATTTTTTTCCTTGTCATTATACCTTCTGTCTGATCTCCAATTATTTTCTCAGGTGCATGATTCCTTTTGACATACTTTGCAAGTATAGGTTCCTTCCTCTTTGACTATGGGCTTGATCCACTAGGTTCACCATGCTCAAATATTCTGTTATGTTCTTATGTCTGATTCTCAAGTTCCACTATCTGAGACTCGGGAACCTTTTTCTGAGACTCGGGTGTCTATGTTTGCGACTCGGTTCCCTCTATCTGTGACTCAGTTTCTTCAGTCTGAGACTCGATTTCTTCAGTCAATAGTGCTAGTTGCACAGGTTGCAACAAGATTTGTGCTGATGAATTTATTGGTTGACATGGTTTTTGTCCAATTACCATTTCCCGTGTCTTAGGTATAGTATCAAGTTCATAATACATAAAATTTCTATAGTCCTCAGGCTCTTTACTACTTTGTTGTTTATTTCTCTCTACAAACTCATTAATCTTTACATGCATGCTTTTTACGACTTTATGAGAGGTAAGATTCAAACATTTATATGATTTTCTTTTGAAGGAGTACCCTAGGAATACCTTCATCACCTTTTACATTGAATTTTCTATTTCTTTCTTCCTTCAAGATGTAACATTTACTTCCAAATACTTTGAAATAATGAACATTAGAATTATAGCCATACCATAATTCAAAAGGTGTCTTCTTGGTGCCTTTCTTTAGTTGAACTTTGTTCAAGGTGTGAGTTACAGTGTTGATGGCTTCCTTCCAGTATTTGGTAGCAACATTCTTTTCAATCATCAAGGTTCTTGCACAATCCATAATGGATATGTTCCTTCTTTCTGCTATATTATTCTGCTTTGGTGTACCTAGAGAAGATACTTGTCTCTTGATTCCTCTCTCATTGCATAATTCATTGAACTCATTAGAAATGAATTCTCCTCCTCTATCAGATCTTAGGCATTTAAGTTTCTTTCCTGTTTCTTTTTCAACTTTGGCAAGGTACCATTTGAATTTTTGAAAAGCTTCTGATTTTCTTTGAGAAACATAATAGTCATCATTCTGGAATGGTCATCAAAAAATATTATAAAATATTTCTCACCTGTGTAACTTGTATTTCCAATTGGTCCATGTACACAAATCAGTATGCACTAATTCCAAGACTTCTTTTGTATTGTAATTCTTACTCTTGAAACTAGTTTTGCCCATTTTCCTAATTTGACATCGTTTGCATATTGTTAATTTAGGTTTCTTCAAAATAGGAATACATCCTACTCTTTTGTTCTTGCTTATGTTGATCAGGTTATCAAAATTCATATGACATAACCTTTTATTCCATAACTAGCTTTCTTCTACTTATGCAATAAAACATGAACTTTTATTGAGATCAAGATAAAATAGATAACCTTTTGTTTGCCTGCAAGTTCCAACTAGGTTTCCCTTACCATCCATGAGCTTGGCGTTACCATTTATGAATTTTACCTTGAAACCAATGTTATTCAGTTGTGCCACACTTAGTAGATTGTGGCTTAGTCCTTCAACCCAATAATAATTATCACATTTGATTCCTCCAGTTAAAGAAATATAACCTTTACCTTTCACATAGCAAGGTTCATCATTCCCAAAATTGAAACTCCCAAAATCATAGTGCTCAAGATGTGCAAATTTGGTTTTATCACCAGTCATGTGGTGAGAACAACCACTATCAATTATCCAAGTGTCATTCTTGCTAATATGAGAGTATAGTGTTGTCTTTTCATTATCTTCATTATCTGACTCATCCTTAATAGCAATATAAACCATTTCATCTTCATCTTCATCACTATCAAAATCTTTAGCAATATAAAAAGATTTCTTACCTTTGTCCTTGTTGCTTTTGTAGCTTTTGAAATCTTTCTTGCCTTTGTACTTGTTGAACTTTCTCTCACCTTTGTCTTCCTATTTGGACACTTAGCAAGAATGTGACCATCCTCATCACATGAAAAGAAAATCAATGGTATTCTTCCTTTGTACTATCCTTTTCCTTTTGCAGCTCTCCTTGTAAGTAATGCTTCAATGATTTCCAGCTCTTCATCATCACTGTCACTGTCAATCTATTTTCCTTTCATCTTTCCAAGGTCAACTTTAGCTTTGAATGTAGACTCAAGATTGCTAGGATTAGGAGAATAATTTTCAAAGTTATCCAACTTGAAAGTTGTAAGTCTTCCAGCCAATCCATCTAGAGTTACATCATTACTGCATCTCATCTCTTAAATATATGAAACTCTAATTGCATAGATAGGAAGTAAAGTTATCAATACCTTGTTGACCATTATTTTTTCTTCAATTGTTTTACTGGCAACTCTGATTGCACTAACACTTTTCTTGATTCTTTCACTGTACTTTGTAATGTCTTCTCCTTTTTTCATTTTCATCAGATCAAACTGACCTCTGAGACTTTAAGCTTTGGCTCTCTTTACATTAGAAGCTCCTCCATGTATATAATGTAGTTTCTTCCACATATCATAGGAAGTAGGGAAATCCTTGACTTCATCAAATTTAGAATAGCTTAGTGAATGATGACATTAATTTTTCATTAGTATTCAAATAACACTTTTAGTAAGCTTACACTAAAATATAGTAAAGGGAAAACCAAAGATAAGATAAGAAGATCACCAAGAATGACTAAGTACAGAAAGAACCAATGACACAAGGTAGTGTGTAAACCAAAAATCACAATAAAGAGAGTTAAAGTGGAACCCGACAGAGGAACCCAAAATGCAAGTTATAGTGCAGACCAATGAAATAGATACAATGCAACCGATAGTGAAACCTGAAGGATAGTCAAGCATGACTGACAGAAAGAATCGAAAGTTAGTTGCAGCCTACAAAAAGTGGATCTGACTTCCACATTAGATAAAGAAAGTGTATTATATTTATAGGATACTTAATTTTTTTAAATCCATTTCTTTACGGACAAGAAACATTAATGTAAGTGTTTTAATCAGTCTAACTGATTTAAAACACATAGACTAGGAGATCAAGGTGCAAGTTGTAAACCTGATCTTAGAGTTAACATTGTTTTTATCACAACTCGATGAAATCAATCCATCTATAAATAGATGATGTAATCATTCATTAGAATTTGTGTGAAAGAGAGAGGATAATAGAACGAACACATCTATGGATTGAATTGAGAGTTTCAAGAACTAGAATAGAAAAAGAAGAATTTGGTTAGCAGAACCAAGAATAGAGGAAACCTATAATCAAAGGTATTATTCAATCACAGCTAACATGATATTATTTTTATGTGAACTACATAGGATATGTATCACCAATAGGATATTGCATTTACCAAGTCAATTTTTAATTTTCTATCATTCTAACAAGTGGAGCAAAGTGTAAAAATTCCTTTCAAGAAAGGTGGATTTAACAGTCCAATATCAAATCTCTTAACTGAGTGCACACTTAATAGTGTTGCTAAAAGCTCCTAACAGAGTAGACTCTAACAGGTCTCCACCAATACTCCTAACAAGGTATATCATCAGAAGTGATCAAAATTGTACGCCTTAACCAGCCCCTTCCAATCCACAGATAGTGAATTTTTGTGGGTGCCATCCCCACCGCAGTTTTTACTTCCTAACAAGAGTTTTCTGGGATATCATATCTTGTTTTATGTGTCAATTATGTTCATGAATGTTTCTATGAATGGCTCACATGTTTATTAATGTTATAAATTGATATAACTCACACAAATATAGTGTAGATCAGATTGAATGGATATGAAATTGATTACAAAGGTTAATTGATTAAAGGATAAGAAAAAGTTTTAGAGGTACCGATTCACCCCTCCCTTCTCAGTACTACTTCCCATTAAACCCAATAGTAAAGAAGAAATCTCAATCATCATTATGTTATGATGCTTCATGTCCACCATTTGTTCCACAGACATAGGTCTCAGAGGCTCTATATATTTGTGATCTAGGAATTGCAAACCAGTGTCTCCAATAGTAGATAGATGTAGCATCATCGAATCTTGTCATGCAGTGAAGTTGTCCTTGTTAAGTTTAGGGATCTCCCTTCTATAATACATCTTTGATCTTTAGCTTAGGAATTTAAACCTTCCCCTCTCAGTATTTGGACACCAATGATTTGGTGAGAATTAATGACACATTTTAGGGCAATGACTATAAATAGGGCATCATAATGTTTCATTTGTCATGACGCCTAGAGCAGAGCGAGAAAATGTGAATTTTGAGCAGAAAGAATCTAATCCACAAAGTGAACATGACTCGACCTCCAAGAACTCCAAATCAATTAAGAGACCTTCGCAAGCACAAAAAGTAATTTCTTCAAGACCGAAAACTCTATTTTCACCCATTTACACAAAAGCCCTAATTTTTTGAAAATGGCATCAAATTCATGAACTATGAAATATAAGAATGCAAAGAAGGATGAGTTCAAACTCATCAAGAACACTGCATGTGAGGAACCCCATTACAATATCCATCCAAAGGTTTCCTCACAACCCGATGACACTGGTACATTTTCACGCATTGCAGCTAGGGTTTTTTTGGTTGAAGATGTCTGATCCTTCATACACTGCAAGATTATAGAGATTAGAACATCGGAGATGGAAGAAGATTACAAGAAGCTTTCTAATGAAGATGGAACACTTAAGCAAGAGAACAAACACATTGAGGTAAAAGGGCTTACTAATGCCATAAAGTTTTTGAAGGTCTTAAAAATCGATTGGATTTAGTTAGTACTAAGAAGAATGCATAACAAAAAGTTATGGTTGGACAAACCAAAGGAAATCACCTAAGATGTCATCCATGTGGTCACCGGTTACCCTGTAACTGATAATGTAAAGGCACTAAAGCATCCACCAAAGGTAGAGACCGAAAATATGACTGGATCCAAATTGGATGGCCGTGGATTGAAAGTAAAAATAATAACTAATGATGAGATTAAGTTTGGTGCATGTGTATTGGGGTACAAATTATTCTAGGTGAGAAGATTAAACAATATTGCATTAGGTGTTGTGGACATAACTTACAAAATTGTGAAGAAAGGTACAGAGTTGGACTTATCCGAGCTACTCCTGAATCAGTTGAAGGAAAATCTAAAGACAATCAGGAATGCAAAGTGAAACACCTGTAAGTTTGGCTCACTGATCATGTGTATTTTATTTTATTTTCAAGAGAAGTTCCCATCTGTTGGAGATGTGAAATGGGATAGCACCAAACTGGTCACCATATAAATCAATGAGCACATAGCTTCTCTAGGAGATAATTTTGAAACTGTCATGGATGAATACTTCACTGTATTCAAAGAACAAATGCAAAAGAGGGTAAGAATCCCCAAGCAAATGATCGAGCAATATAAGGATGAGATATGATTCATGGTTGACACAGATCATACTTTCATTAAACCTATAGTAGCAAGGACAACATGGTTGCAACCATTGGAATATGAGATCAACATTGATCTTGCAACAAAGGCAATTGATGCCTTAATCAACGAGCCATTGGACAAAAAGAAACCAAGGTTTGGCACATATGAAGATATGTCAAGAATTAAATCAGACCTAGTTGTCAAAAAGATAGTCAAGAAGAAGGAAAAAATGGTAAAGAATCTCAAGAATATTATGTCAGTAGATGAGGAAGAAGCTGAGAAGGCTGAAGAAATTGATCAAGAGGAGGAAACTGAAGAACATTTTTCTGTTGGTAAAGATGAAGAGAAGAATGACTCAAAGGAAATAGATTCAGACTCGTCACCTCCTCCAACATCAAAGAAACTAAGAACTAAAGCTACTTCAAGGACCAAAAGCCAAACGTCCAAAGATTCTACACCTTCACCTCTTAAGAAAGGAAAAGTCAAGACTTACAAAAGAAAAGCTCCTGCACCAAAAAGAGGACAAAACAAGAAGGGTAGGAAATACATCAGAACTTGAGAGGACATAGAGGACACCAAGTGAGATGAAGCCTTAGAGGAAGAAAATGTCAAGGTAAAATAACTTGATACTATTGATGACATGTTTATATTGCAAATTTTGGATCCATTACTAATCCACACATTAGAAAATGGGAGAAAAGAAACCAAGAAGATCAAAATAAAATAGAGGAAGCCCTGATAGCTAAAATGTATAAATTCAAATATGTACCTATGCAATTTGAAGGAAAGTATGTTCCATGGGAACTCTTGGATAGATTATCCGCCCATTGGACATTTGCTTTGGCAAACGAGAAAGAAATTAGAGAGAGAGTACTTGTGTCTCTAATACCACCTGAATCAAAAAAGGTAGAGATAAATGAAATGATGGAGAAACACAAGAAAGAATTGTCACCAAAGCTAAGGGCATACAAATTTCTTGAAGGCAAGTTGATTGAACTTGAAAAGGATAGTCACAATAAATAGTGCAAAAACATGAATCGACCAGTTGAGAAAGACAACCTTGACAAATACCTTCAACAACAAGATGCTGATAAGGCAACCAAAGATGATACATCCATTGAGATAGATAAAGAGGAAAATGATACAACAGGAAATAGGACTCCAGATGTGGTAGATGAAATATGGGATGATACCACAAATGACAATGTTGTAGATACCAATGTCATCGACTTTATCGATGACCCAAAAAATGAAATCAATAAGGATGAAGATGTCACTATTGCAAAAGATACAACTAATGAATAAGACACAATAATTGATGGCACACAGGTGAACATTCTAGGAAAACTACCAATATTGATATAGGCTATCAATATCATGCAAGAAACAAGTAATTCACCTGACAAGGAAACTCCAAAAGATGCAGGAGAAGAAGAAAATAAAGACAACACCGATGGTCAGCAAAAGATCAAAGATACTCAAGATGTAACTGACACTGACAAGGTTACAAAAGGAGACAAGGAAAATGATGTGGAAACTCAAGACAAGAATGAGAACACCAAAAAATATGATGCAAAGGACACCAATGAAGGAGACAAACCAAAATATGGAACTCTTGAGAAAATAGACAAAGGTGCTATCAACAATGTTATAGTGAATGTAGAGACATCTACAGACACCCGATGAGCTGAAACCAATGCAAAGCAATAGAAAGAAGCACAATAAGTCACATCATCAAGTACAATAGAAAAGGCTGAGAAATTAGCAATGGTGCTACATTCTACTGAGTCACAAAAGAAGAAGAAAAAAACAAAGAAGAACAAGTTAGAGGCTACACTAGATGAAATCATTGAAATACCAAAGTGTGACCCCTCTACACTTGACATGCATGCACTAAAAGAATATGGAGACATATGCCAGAGGAAGGCATTGCAAGAAAAGCTGAAGAAATAGAATAGGGAATCAATGGTACTAGAGACAACACGAGACATTCTACATCAAATTGTACCCGATATTGATATTGATCAAAGTAAGCCAATACTTGATCAAATAGCTATCCTCACCAATGCCATCACAAATCAGAACATTGATGTTGAGAAAGAAATTGAGGAGAGAGTAGAAATGAAGTACCAACAAAAGCTCTTAGAGAACATCAGCCAAGAAGTGGCAGAAAATAAGGTAAAGCTATCAAAATTCATATCTAAATTAGACCCCATCATATCTGAATCTATAAAATTAATTCAAAAGCTAAGCACAATAGAATATTTAACTCAATAAAATAGTGACAACATAGCTAAGCTAGATACAGATCTAGCAAATAGTGCTAGTAGCTTAACCACATATGGAAAAAATGTATTCAAACTGCATTATGAAAATATCATTGAATTAAAAAGGTTAAGGCAAGAGTTGTGAGAGGTAGAGACATGTTTCAAAGAAGAAGTAACCAAGCTACGGGATCAACTTCTATCAAATCTTACACTGCTACAACAATATATCAGTTTTGCAAGGCAACTGATAGCAACTCCCGAGATGTGTGTAGCAGACAACATCTATGATATGCATGCAAAGATAACACATGAGAAAATGGCTCTAGAAAACCTAAAGGAGCAATGGGAGAAAATTATGGAAGACATGAAGTGTTCTCATTCACACATTTTTGATAAACTCTAAGGTAATTGACATTTGCCCTTAATATCAAATAAAGGGTGAAATGATACTTGTACAAAATATAATTGAAAATGTTATGTACATTTAGTCAGGATGGGAAAAAGGTAGATATGTATATGTATATTCATAAAGGGACATTGATATGAAGAAGGAAAATATATCATATGTACAGATATACCGGCATATACATAGGGGGAGTCATTAAATGACTAAGGATTATATATGTTGTATATACTTAACATTTTGTTAGTATTTTGCACATATCACTTTTTGATACTAATGTCAAAGGGGGAGATTGATGACATTAATTTTTCATTAGTATTCAAACAACACTTTCGGTAAGCTTACACTGAAAGATAGTAAAGGGAAAATTGAAGATAATATTAGAAGATCACCAAGAATGTCTAAGTACAGAGAGAACTGATGACACAAGGTAGTTTGTAAACCAAAAATCACAATACAGAGAGTTAAAGTGGAACCCAACAAAGGAACCTAAAATACAAGTTACAGTGCAGACCAACGAAATAGATACAATGCAACCAACAGTGAAACCTGAAGGACAGTCAAGCATGACCGACAGATAGAACCGAAAGTTAGTTGCAGCCCGCAAAATGTGGTTCTGACTTCCACGTCAGATAAAGCAAGTGTATTCTATTTATATGATACTTAATTTTTTTAAATCCATTTCTTTAGGGACAAGAAACATTAATGTAAGTTTTTTAATCAGTCTAACTGATTTAAAACACATAGAGTAGGAGATCAAGGTGCAAGTTGTAAACCTGATCTTAGAGTTTACATTTTTTTTATCACAACTCGATGAAATCAGTCCATCTATAAATAGATGATGTAATAATTCATTATAATGTGTGTGAAGGAGAGAGGAGAATAGAACGATCACATCTATGGATTAAATTGATAGTTTCAAGAACTAGAACAGAAAAAGAAGAATTTGGCTAGTAGAACCAAGAACAAAGGAAACCAATAATCAGAGGTATTATTCAGTCATAGCTAAGGTGATATTATTTTTATGTGAACTACATAGGATCTGTATCAGCAATAGGAGATTGAATTTAACAGTCCAATATCAAATCTCTAAATCGAGTGCACACTTAACAGTGTTGCTAAAAGCTCCTAACAGAGTATAATTTAACAGGTCTCCACCGATACTCCTAACAGGGTAGATCATCAGAAGTGATCAAAATTGTAAGCCTTAACTGACCCCTTCCAATATGCAAATAGTGAAGTTTTGTGGATGCCATCCCCACCGCAATTTTTACTTCCTAAGAGGAGTTTTCTACGATATCATATCTTGTGTTATGTGTCAATTATGTTCATGAATGTTTCTATGAATGAATCACATGTTTATTAATGTTATGAATTGATATAACTCACACAAAGATAGTGTAGATCAGATTGAATGGATATGCAATTGATTACAAAGTTTAATTGATTAAAGGATAAGAAAAAGTTTTAGAGGTACTAATTCACCCCTCCCCTCTCAGTACTACTTCCCATTAAACCCAACAGTGAAGAAGAAATGTCAATCATGATTATGTTATGATGCTTCCTGTCCACCATTTGTTCCATAGACATAGGTCTTGGAGGCTCTATATATTTGTGATCTAGGAATTGCAAACCAGTGTCTCCAATAGTAGATAGATGTAGCATCATCAAATCTTGTCATCCAGTGAAGTTGTCCTTGTTAATTTTAGGGATCTCCCTTCTATAAGACATCTTTGATCTTTAGCTTAGGCATTTAAACCTTCCTTGTAAGCACTTGGTGCTCTGATACCAATAGTTGGAAATGATTTGAGTAACTGAGAGGGGGGTGAATTAGTTACCACAAAAAAAAATCCAAGTCCCTTAGATGTCTTAAACAAATTTATCATTGTTGCTCGGTTAACACAGATATTCTACTATCACTCGATTGACATATAAAATCTTAAGATATTAACTGTGATTATCCTTTAGTAATTAGATACAGAAACATAAACCATAAAGAAAATAAAATATACACAGATAACACCAAGATTTAACGTGGAAATCCAATATGGGAAAAAACACCAATTGCAACTAGTCATTATTTTTCACTCTTCTGAAGTGAGCCCTATTAGGGGCCAACCCTGTTAAAGGTTACAATAACACACTGTTAGGTGTGACCCTGTTACAGGATTTAATCACATTGTAAGGAGTGGCCTTGTTAGAGGTCTTCAAACACTTCGATGTAGAAATGTCACCTTGTGAGAGGATTTACAAAAGACTATTAAGTCTACTTTGTTAAGAGATTTTGATCACTACTACAATTGTTAGAGAGTAACAATGGATTGGCCTATTTTGAGAAGCAACTATCTTTGCTGATTCAGATCTGTGCTATGGTTTTAATTACTTGATCCTTACTGATCGGATATTCTGTTGCAGCTCTGTGTGTTTTGTCCTCAATCAAAATCCCATCTGATTTTGCCTCCACACTTCATTTCATAAACACATATCTTGCTTTCTTACTTATCCCTTATTCAATCCAAACTTGACCTTATATATATATATATATATATATATATATATATATATATATATATATATAAGCCTTGTCAAGTCAGCCTGAATAACCTTCGAAATTATCAATAAAACTTAAGTTTGTCAGATTCATATAACCAATTAACCATAAAATATAAACTGTTGTTAGTCGGCTATCACTAAAAGCATAACTCGGTTAATACTGAAATCCTTCAATGCCCGACCAAAACTGTAATGCCCGAGTGAAATCGGTTAGAACTGAAAATCACTTTGGTCTTCTTCAATGCCCAAGAGTGCTTGGCATGAACTGACTGTGTTTGGATAGGATTAGAAATTTGTGTAAACATCAATGACAATACCCAATTGAATAATTGTCATCAACAAATATAAGCTCTGAAATCTCAAGATAATTTTAATGGAATAGGAATAGGTTCTACTAAATTGCTAACATGAGAGATGATAACTTGGATTAATGTTCCTTTATTACAGTGGAGTTGAGGTTGTGCAATGTGCATGCAAATGAACTTTATTGAATGGTAGGAAATTTACAATATTCAACATGTAAATAGAAAGGTGCAAAAGGAAAACATAGAAGTGTGGATCTAGATATGAGATGTAGCTATAATTGAAGTATAAAGAGCTAGAATTCCTAGTCCTAAAGTTTGTTGCATTAGTTAAATTCTTTGCATTCTAGATCAAGAGTCTATGTAGATCTTTCTCACCAAAATTTGTCCTAAAGGTGAGCTAATCAATATAGTCTAGGGGTTTTCACTTGCTCAAAGTCTAGGATTATTTATCTCAATTTTATATGTGCAAATTTACAACTCTCTATTGTCATATATGTAACCCACGCTAAAAAAAATAAGGAAAAAAGTTGTGTTATATGAGTTTTCCTATTTAAACCCTATGTTGGTATTTCCACATGCATAAAATATTATGGTATGAAAAGAGAGATTTCACATATTAGGTTAAAGTCTAATCATATATGAAATGCTTAATGAACACTTGATTATACATTAGGATTGATGATGGTAGTGATTTAATTCTCTTTATACTTGAGTCCTCTGAGTGTTGATGCAGTAAGATGACATGACATAACAAAATACATCTTAAGAACATACTTGAGAAAAAGTTGTCTTTGCATGTACTCAAATCTACTCTTGAATGAAGGAAATGCAACTCTTGAATTGGAATGATAGAATTATTATATTGCATTTATGAATGATAAATGTTTTCCTTATATAACTTTCTCAACATATTTCTCAAATTAGGTCGATTTCCAATGGCCAAATGAAAAATATTTAGACTAGATAAAAAATGGAGTTCGTATTCTTATGAATATTGACATTCAGGATTTCATATCAATTGCAAATCTTTATGCTTCATTTCAGTTTCAATTATCATTTTTTTGTGTGAATATAATAGTTCAATTTTCTTGATATTGATTTAGCTTTTATATATGGTGAAATCTTCATCTAAAAATCATATTATTTCTTTGATCTCAAAATCTATATTTTGAAGATTTATTTCTAAACTTATACTCATTTTTTATAGAGAAGTTTTAAAATGCATTTATTTCATGGCTATGGATATAAGAGAGCTATACCTTTTAAAATTTACAACGACATTATTCTCCATATACATTTTATGGATTTGTTGGTAGTAGCTATGTCTTTACTAATTGGCATGTAATAGAATCATAAAGAATTCATTTGTATAAAAGATGGATCTATTAACTAACAACATCATACATTATAGACAATCTAAATAAATTATGATAGCTCCACATGAATGAAAAATAAATAAAACCCAATGTATAAATTGAACCTAACAATAAGGAAATTTAAAGGAGCTCAAGTATAAGATGAACATAGGATTTCATAAGATTATAACGTGTGTCTTGATATTTTGACTTGAGACTTGAAACACCATAACATCTTAAAATAAATCAGTAGAACATTTCTAGATCTTATTCCAAAGAAACCTAACATTTCTACCATTTCTAATTTATTTGATTTTTTTAAAATAAATATATCAATCATTAAAATATGTGATTTACTTATCATAGTAAATACAACTTACATATAATAAGAGATAGTTTCTTTTATATTAGACACTTTAAATTGTCATATTAATATAGATAAGAAATGTGTGAGTTCCTAATTAAACATAATTTTTTTTTTTTTAATTCTATTATAATCCCTGAATTTAACCATCTATGATATATAGAATTTAAAAATTATACATAATAAAAATTAAATGAAACAATGAGCATAAAAATCTAATGGTAAATTTTAAAAGTGTAAAAATTTTAAAAAATTATATATCTTTAATATCTTATTATTTTAAATCCTTTGAATTTTAACAATTTCTTATTGTTGTGTTATCTGTTTTTGCAGACGTAGTTGAGAAACTTCTATCTCGTAAGCATGAACTCATTTCAGCAATAGATGATTCGAAGAGGACACCCCTACATGTTGCTGCGTCAATTCCTCTTTTCATTCTTGGTTGAAAAGTAGACAGATTAAAGAAAATGAAAAAATTGCAAATATGCTTCTAGATGAAGACGAATCCTTATGCTACAAACTGGATAGTGAAAACCAAAATCCTCTTCACACTGCAGTGAAGGAGGGAAATGAAAGAGTAATGCAGTTAATATTAACAAGAGGTGGAGATTGTATAGAGCAAGTAGATGATAAGGGGAGAAATGCTTTACATCTAGCCATCATAAACGCAGAATTGATATATGAGAGGAATTCACATAATATGATGAATATGCTAGAGTCTCAAATGATGATCAAATGACTGTGACAATCAAGGGAAAACAGTACTAGATATAGCTATTGATAGCATGGATAAAGATGAACTGCTCTTCTCTGGGGTAAGTAATCCATTTTAATAAATTTTACTTTTGAGATTTTATGGATATCCTTTTATAATCAATCTTTAAAAATATTATAAATATATTTAGTACATTTCATTAAAAATATTTGTGAAAATTTTCTCACCTCATTTTAATATTTTATTTCAACTTATGCATTTGATTGATGCTAACACTTCTTATAATTAAATAATATTGTCAGAAACAATAGAATATGCATATATATAATATTTATGTTCAGTTATTAAGTATTCATTTCCCATGACTAGCCATAATGCATGAAGAACCACTCCGCTCAAATTTTGAACAACTCTATGAATCTCCCCTTAGAGACATTGTTGTAGAACACCATTTGTCATAAAATAACAAATCAAATCACATCCAATGATGCATTCCAATAGCATGATCATTACACGATCCAAGAACATAAAAAAGGAGCATGAATTCCATCCAGATCACTCATATCATCTCATCTCCATCTCTAATCAATAGGAACATCAAAATACAAAACTATATCATAACAAAAGATAGCTTGTTGTACCAAGAATCATGAACAACACCAACTGTGAACACTATATTAAGGCACCATGCAACCACCAACTTTGCAACCATTGAAACATCAAATCCTAGTCATACCAATCCAAATACTCATCCATTGTACAGAGGAAAATTGTAACAACAATAACTAGCAACTCGGTTGTACCTTACTCAAATTGTCATCTTAACTTTTGCGATCCTTTGTAGAGAATCTATAGATACCTCAGAACAATACCTTTGATATTAACTCAATATATTCAATACAACATTTGAAACATTTGAAATCATCTTTTCTGAACATATTGAACACACTGTCTAAAACAACAAATAGTATGTTGACATCAATGACAAAACAATAATGTCAACATGCCCAAGCATCAAAATCTCACATGCTCAACAATCTTCCAATAATCTCCCCCTTTGGCATTGATGGCAATATGTAAAGTGAAAAATTGATCAATGGAAAAAGTCATTAATATATCCACTTGATCACTCTAAAAGTATAGGCATAATATATCCATCTAATTTCTCTGAATGTCCAACATCAACACAATCTCTCCCAAACATAACCACCTTTTTTTTCTTCTATTTTTCACACAATATCTCCCCCTTTGACATCAACGAAAAAGGACCAAAGATATCAAAAAGAATCAAAATCACCTCAAAAAGAAAATATAGAATAATATTAGTACCAAACAATGAGATTGCTCCCCCTAAGGAGTAGTCCCTAAACTCATCAATCTAGTGAATGATATTCAGATGGATTTTTCTTGATTGATGTCATCTTGAGCATCAATAGCACTGATCAAGAGGTCTCACCCCAAGCTTCTCCTTGAGATACATAAATGTATCCACTGGGAATGGTGTTGTAAAGATGTCATAAAATTGTTCCTTGGTAGACACAAATTCCATTTTTACTTCATTTTCAATGACTTTGTCCCTAAAATCATGATACTTCATAGACATATGCTTTGTCTTTGAATGTAACACATGATTCTTTGAAATATTTACAGCACTAGAGTTATCACAATCAATGACAATAGGTTCATCAATGTTTATTCTTATATCCTTTAGCATTTGCTTCATCCAAACAACTTGATTATAGGTTTTTGTAGCAGTAATATACTCAACCTCAGCAATAGATTGGGAGATACAGTCCTGCTTCTTATTGATCCAAGATACGATTATTTTACCTCAAAAGAATGCACCTCCACTAGTACTTTTCCTATCATCCACATTGCCTACCCAATCAACATCAGTGCAAGAATGTAGAGTAAAGTCATCACCTTTTTCATACCAAAATCTGTAGTCAATTGTACCCTTCAAGTATCTGAAAAATATTTTGACATCAACCATATGTGATTCCTTTGGTTCATCTTGAAATCTTATAGCAATTCCAACAACATTTAATAAATAGGTCTAGAATGAGTTAAAAATTCTTACCAAATTTCATACCATAGGAGTTCCTACCGGTTTTGAATCTTCCATACCAAATTTCTTCAATAGTTCTCTGACATATTTGGACTATGTGATAAAATTCCTTTATCCAACTATGTTATTTGCAACCCAAGAAATAATTGTATCTCTCCTATCATAGACATCTAAAATTCTTTTTGCATTACATCAGAAAAATCTCTACTCAACTCATTATTAAGACCAAATATGATATCGTCAACAAATACTTCAGCAATGAAGATATTATCATCAATTATTCTAAAGTATAAGTTACTATCTAAATTACCTTTATTTTAACCAATCTTTGTCAAATACATGTCCAATCTGGCATACTAGTGTAACATATAAAATAAGTGTTACCTAAAATGTAACATATAAAATAGAGATGATGACCTAATGTAGGATAAGATGGATGTTGTTACATTTAAAATTAGAATGTTTATTGAAATGTGAGGGGTGAATAAGATGTTCCTTTTATCCTTAAATACACAAAGGAAGGATCCAAATTGATTAACCCCAAAAGAAAGATCAATGCATAAATGAATCAATCAATTAGAAATAGAAATAAAGAAGATCTTAAATACTCGTTTATAAAAAAGAATGTGTGCTAGGTTTAGATCGATTAAGAACTTTAATTGAATTGACTAGGAGAAAGGTACTAACATTAAAATGTTACAGATATAAAGAATGCTATTTTTGGGGGTCTGTACTCAGTTTTTGGAAAATCTGAGATCGGATCTGGAATAGAAATGTAGAGACGAACAAAACCCAGAAATCATTTTATGTTCTGACACAGTTCTGATTTTGACCCTCAATTCAATGTCATCATTGACCCAGAATTTCTGATTCTGACCTAGGGAGGAATTGACATAAAAAATCTCCGATAGGAAATGTGTTTTTGGATCCCAAATTTTTTTCAAAAAGGGTATCCAAATCTGCACTTTGATCTACTGTTCCAAACTTGTATCTACAAGAAAAATGGATTATTATTTTATTTTTTATTTTTGGTGGGGGGATGGGTTTGCCTTGGTCAAACCCCAGTTTTGTAATTAACCACAAAATATAATTGAAATTGCATAAGTAAAACAAATTAAATGAACAAATTCACCTTGCTTGTAGAAGCCCTTGTGGCAGATTCGAATCCGTGAATCCACAAGTATGTCTGCACCAAAAAGGAATTAAAATGTAGAATGTAGAATGTAGAATTTAAAATGTCTCAAATCAATTTCTTGTAGATCTTCAACACCAATCTTGAATGGATCTTTGAATAGGAAGAGGCTTGGAGGAATGTGAATGGAGAAATCTTCAACAAGAGGGCTCCATGGAGCTTGAATCCTTCAATGGCCACCAATGGATCTCCTTGATCAAATGAGTGCTTGAGAAGTGCTTGAATGCTTGAGAATAGATGAATTCTTCAATGGATACTTGGCTTGCTTCAAATCTTTCTTCTTCACCTTTGAATCTTAGTCTTCAAGTCTTGAGTTCTTGCGATTATGCTTGATGATGGTTCAAGTCTTAGTTTATGGTTAGAGAAAATGAGAGGAGAAAGCTCCCTTATGTATGAAAATAGGGCACAATCTTCTAGAGAGGCCTACATAGGAGAGTTAAATTCCAATTAGAGCTATACCCCTAGAAGAGGACCTATATTAAATATAATTTAAAATTTTTTTGTTCCGAAGATCAAAATAGTCGACCCGAAAGCGGGAATTATCTCTTTCCAAAGCCCGACATCCGAAAACCCTAGAATTCTAGAATTTGAAGCCTAGGTCAGAAAAAGGTCAATTCTAACCTAGGTCAAGGTTAAGGTCAACCTTGACCCAAAAAGGTTGACCTTAAACCTGAGGTCAAAGTCCTAGTTTTTCATTTTGGACTGTCAGAAATAAGATAGAAAAAGTGGAAATGGGGCATAATAGGGGTAAAAAGCCAGATCCAAGTCAAGGACCCATTCAAGGCAGTTGACATGACCCCAAACCACTTACTTGGAAGGTTAAACCAATCTAAAATGTAAGTGCTTCCATTTTCTAACTATACATTTAGCCCCCACTTTAGCAAGAGTATGGACTCGACGCAAACTCTTGGTAAAGGAGATCATAAAGAACAGATAATATGATTGAAATCAAAAGGGACAAAGGAACCCTCAAGCCCTCAGGGACTTAATTCTTTATCAACCCTAAGATCATGATAAGATATAAATCACCAGTTAAGGAGAAAAAGAGAGAGGGTGTGATTACCTCGCCCAATGAAAACTTATGTCCCATTGTGAACCACACAAGGAAACAGTGCAATTGGAAAGATGGAGTTGAATCGCCTAGTGAATGTGGCTACTCACTAGTCAACCCATCAGGGAGATCTGATCTTAAGGAGACCTTCCAACCTTAAGGGATCAAAAAATTGTAAATTGAAACTAGAGGGATCAAGAGATCCTATAAAGTAAAATATCTATGCTTTAAGGATTAGTCTTTAATCCATAAAGGGAAAAAGTTTTAAGTTTTGAAAATATTTTATATGTGCGTGTGTGCAAAAAGAGAGTAGAGCGTATGCCCCCATGTTAAAGTCATTGCTAATACTTTGAAAGGAGCAATGGATTTGATGGAAACATAAACAACTCCATTGATTACGTTTCTACTACAAGATGGCCCCAAATGAATACAAATCAAGGGAAATATCACATAAACATACAAAGAACATAGAAGGAATCTAACTACTATGGGGTGATTATGATAATGAGATAACATGTATATATAGATATGATATTATTGCAAATGAAATGACATCATTCCCCAAAGAAAGTAGATCTACAATCACAATGGAGGAAAGAAAACTCAAGAGTTACAAAGAAGAGTCTTTTTGGACCACAACATGGAGACTAAAAAGAATCAGTGCTACCGTGTCGTAGATCCAAGTGGACTACACAAGGAAAACATTTATGAACAATAGCACAAGTACAACATAACATGAAAACAACATATAACAGAGTAAAGATACATATAGAGGAATTATACAACAAGTTTGATTCCTTTATCACCTTGCACCAATAAAGTAACAAGGATCATATAAAAGAGTCTAACAAACATTTAGAAAATACATTACAGGAGAAGCACAATACAACATGCAAACACAAAAAGGGATACCATGAAGGATAAGCCAATCAAGCGCATTTCCTACTCTCCCCATCTCAATTTATATCATTTAGGGAAGGTGGAAAACTCGCAAGAGGGACTATATCCAATACAATAGGAATAATAGCCAATTCCAAACAAGGATCCTCTTGAGAATCACGATATTCGATACTAGGTGTAATTATCAATTTAGTTGAAAGAATATGAGGTAAATCAGTATCAAGATCAATGGCCTCATATTCATCACTAAGATCAATAGGATCATCAAGAGTATCCTCCTCATCAAGGTTAATTAAATTAGGATCTAAGATGAGAATAGGATCATCATACTCATTCATCTTAACATCACTATGAATATTAAATTTTTAGAATATATCAGGCATAGGTTGGTTGAAAGAAGCTAAATAATTTTGAAGAATAGAAGCAAGGGCCCTAGCATTAGCTCCACGCTTCTTACAATGTTCATTAGCATATTTTTAACATTTTTCTTTGTTTGACACATGTTGAGAACTAGGAGGAATAACAACTGGTTCCTCCACAGGTTCTATAGGAGGGCTGGTAGGATTCACAGTTGGCTGAGAAGCAACATTGGGAGGTTGAGTAATAGAGCTAGTATTAATGGATAAAGGAGGTATGGAAGGAGTGGTAAAAAGACCATGGTTAAGATCTATCTGAGGCATGCTTAACTCGAAAATCTTACGATGTTTATAGGCTTGATATGAATTAAAAAGGTTGTCATGGCGAGGAGGACGTGAATTAGGTAATAAGGCCAAAAGAGATCAAGAGTAGCACAATCTCTAGTTGTAGAAGGTTGATACAAACTATGATTAATCATTTTCATTTCTCCATTATGAATGAAATTAAGACATTTATGAATAGGAGAAGAAATATCATGCATAGCAATTATCCAAGGCAAACCAAGTTTAACTTGAAATTGATTAGAAGTAGGAACGAAAATGAAGGTAGTATCTAAAACCTTACCACAAAGTTCAACAGACAAGTTAATAGAACCAAGTGCAGGATAGAGAAAACCATTCCAAGTTTGGATCCATGCATCTGATGGATCATAACAGTCACAGTGTAGGTTTTTCATAAAAAGGTTTTCCTAAGTAATAACATTTATTAAAGATGTGGGGTAAACAACACAACCACACATAGGTATCTTAGAAATCCTAGCATAAATATACAGGGGACCATCAGGCGCCTTAATAGTCTCAGAATCATCAAAGGTAATTGAAAGTTCCCAAGGTTTCTTATCCTTAGTTTGTTTTGAGGTTTAGGTGGACTTGAAGTTGAGGTAGAGGTGAAGGATCTTGAACATTAGGTTGAGATGAAACAATGCATTCCACATGATTAACAATGTGATTAAGATCATCCATCTTCGAATCATAAATAATATTCACAGAAGATGGTTGAGCGATGGTATTAGTATCATGTGTAGGTAAAGGATTTGTATATATTTGAAGGTTTTGATTAGAAGGAGAGACAGATTTGTTCCCATTACCATCAAAATTATCAACAGATAAAGAATTATAATCGATCAAGTCTTGAACTTTATACTTTAGAGAATAATACTTTTCAGTATCATGGCCATTCTGGCGATGGTATTGGCAAAAAGCTTTAGAATCAAAGGATTTTGATGCTATTGTAGTAGGAAGGAGAGGTAAAATAGGAGGAAAGGTAATCATATTAGCACTTAACAACCTACTCATAATAGAATGTAAAGATTTAGAGAGAGGAGTAAACACACGATTCATACGTAAAGCAGTGGATGTAAAAGTGGCATTGTGAGATGCAACAACAACTTGATCAGCAAATGCATTCCTCTGTTTATTAATCTTGATATAGTTTTTAGGCTTCTAAAAATTATTAGGATTAGGATCAGTGTCACTCTTATCAACTAGAATAGGAGCCATTGGAGTGTTTCTCTAAAATTGACTCACTTGTAATTGATAATGATGAAGTGATGCACAAAGTTGTTGAAAAGAGGTAAATTTAGTAAGAAGAATCTTATCTCTAATATATCCTTTTGTAAATTTGAAATAAACATATGTTGAATATGAATATCAAGAATAGGATAAGAAATCTGAGCATACAAATGCTTAAATCTACCAATAAAATCAGTTAATTATTCCTTAATGTTTTGTTTACAATGCATTAAATCAGTTAAGGAAACTTGCGGACCAATGTTATTTTGAAATTGTTAGATAAAGGTATTAGGAAGCTTAGGAAAAGAATAAATAGAATAAGGAGGTAAAGAACAATACCATTGCAAAGCCTTATCACGAAAAGTTCTAGCAAACCGTTTAGCTAAAATCCTATATGGTCATGAGCATAATCACTGTACAAAGGATTTGAAATGTTTTAACATGAGTAACAGGATCGCCTTTACCATTGTAATTCTCAAGACAAGGAATATTGTATTGCTAAGGGACAGTAGAAAAAATAATGTCTAAGGATAAAGGACTACCCATTTCACATGTAGGGATGCTAAACTTGGATTGGGTTAAGGATGCAAGTTGTTGTAAAGATGATAGCTTGAGCCAAACTAATAATTATGGAATCATTAGAAGACATAGGTGGCATATAAATATTGGGGATGCTAGGAAAAGTGTAGGAAGAAATAGGAATGGAAGACACAACTAGTGGAACACTTGGAACCATAGTTGGAAGAGGATTGGAATAAGTGAAAGGTACACTATGATATGCAAGTTGTGAGGTAGGTAGAGATACCGATGGAACACTCATAGGAATAGATGAAATTGGGAGAGATGTAGTCATTAAAGGAGGAGTATAAGTAGGAATGCTAGGTAAAGGAACATAAGAAGGTCTGTCACTAGTGACAGGAGGAGTGAATCCTAGATCTTGAGCCGCTTGAGATAAATGTTTAACATTCAAATGCACAATATGAGTGATACCACGCAAGATTAATACCTTGATCACTATCATGAAGGAATTTCTTAAGAGCCTCTATAGCTTGGATGGAATCTTGATTATGGTTTTCTTGAATAAGCCAATTTCCCATTTTATCAAGTTCGGTTGAAAGTTTTTGCACTTGTTCAGGAGGAACTCTTAAAGCATCATCCTCATCATGAGATGAGTGAGAAGAGTTATGCTCCATATAAGGATTGGAATCATGAGTGATCAAATTGTCATATGGGATCCTAAGGAAAGGAGAGGAAGATTCAGGATCAAAGGAACCCATAATTCTATGACTTCTTCTAACCGAGATAGTATAAGTAGGACTAGAAGTGGTAAAGCTCATACACCAATGTAATGCAAATGAACTAATTTAGGAAACACAAGATTTTGATTTTTTATTTTTGAAATGTAAATGCAAGAACATAAAAGAAAGCCAATCGAATATGCATGCAAGATCTAACATAAAAGATGTAAATCTAACACCAGAAATAAAGAGTTGTCTATCGTGGGTTCACCAAAATGTAACATATAAAATAAGTGTTACCTAAAATGTAACATATAAAATAGAGATGATGACCTAATGTAGGATAAGATGGATGTTGTTACATTTAAAATTAGAATGTTTATTGAAATGTGAGGGGTGAATAAGATGTTCCTTTTATCCTTAAATACACAAAGGAATGATCCAAATTGATTAACCCCAAAAGAAGGATCAATGCATAAATGAATCAACCGATTGGAAATAGGATTAAAGAAGAAAATCTTGAATACCCATTTATAGAAAAGAATGTGTGCTAGGTTTAGATCAATTAATAACTTTAATTGAATTGAATAGGAGAAAGGTACTAACCTTGAAATGTTATAGATCCAAAGAATGCTATTTTCAGGGGTCTACACTCAAATTCTAGAAAATCTAAGACCGGATCTGGAATAGAAACACAAAGATGAACAAAATTGAGAAATCTTTCTCTGTTTTGACATAATTTGGATTTTGACCCTCAAGTCAATGTCACCATTGACCCAAAATTTCTAATTCTGACCTAGGACAGAATTGACCTAAAAAGTCTTTGACAGGAAATCTATTTTTGGATCCTAGAAGTTTGCCAAAAAGGGTATCTGAATATGTACTCTTATCTACTATTCTGAACCTGTACCTAGAAGAAAAATGGATTGTTTTTTTGGGGGGGGGGGGGTTTGCCTTGGTAAAACCCTAGTTTTGGAATTAACCTCAAAGTATAATTGAAATTGCATAAGTAAAACAAAGTAAATGAACAAATTCACCTTGCTTGTAGAATCCCTTGTGGCGGATTCGAATCCGTGAATCCACAAGTATGTATGCACCAAAAAGGATGTACAATGTAGACTGTAGAATGTAGAATGTCTCAAATTAGTTTATTTTAGATCTTCAACACCAATATTAAATGGATCTTGGAATAGGAAGAGGCTTGGAGGAATGTGGATGGAGAAATCTTCAACAAGAGGGTTCCATGGAGCTTGAATCCTTCAATGGCCACCAATGCATATCCTTGATGAAATGAGTGCTTGAGAAGTGCTTGAATGCTTGAGAATGGATGAATGCTTCAATGGCTACTTGGCTTGCTTCAAATATTTCTTATTCACATTTGGATCTCACTTTTCAAGTCTTGAGTCCTTGCGATTATGCTTGATGATGGTTCATGTCTTAGTTTATGGTTAGAGAATATGAGATGAGAAAGCTCCCTTATATATGAAACTAGGGCACAATATTCTAGATAGGCCTACATAGGAGAGTTAAATTCCAATTAGACCTATACCCCTAGAAGAGGACCTATATTAAATATAATTTAATATTTATTGTTTCGAAGACCGAAATAGCTTACCCAAAAGTGGGAATTAACTCTTTCCAAAGCCTGACATCCAGAAACCCTAGAATTCTGGAATTTGAACCCTAGGTCATAAAAAAGGTCAATTTTGACCTAGGACAAGGTAGAGGTCAACCTTGACCTAGGTCAAGGTTGAGGTTGACCGTGACCCAAAAAGGTCAACCTTGACCCTGAGGTCAAAGTCCCATTTTTTTGTCTAGAGTGTTAGAAATAAGCTGGAAAAAGTGGAAATGGGGAAAAACATGGGGAAAAAGCCAGATCCAAGTCAAGGACCCATTCAAGGTGCTTGACATGACTCCAAAACACTTACTCAGAAGGCTAAACTAGTCTAAAATGGAAGTGCTTCCATTTTTTGACTATACAACTAGGTTTTAGGATCTTGCTTTAATTCATATAAAGCTTTCTACAATTTACAAACCATATCTTCTTCCTGAGTTAGATTACAACCATTAGGTTTCTCAATGTAAACATCTTCCTCTATCTCTTCATTTAAGAATGCATACATAACATCCATCTGATAGGCTTTAAAGTTTCTGTAAGTTGCATATGCAAGAAATAATCTAATAGCTTCAAGTGTAGCCATAGGAGCAAAGGTTTTTGTAAATTCAATACCTTCCATTTGTGAATATCCTTTGTATACCAGTCTTGCTTTTTTATGAACCACTTTTCCATCTTTATTCAACTTGTTTTGGAATACCCATTTAGTATCGATCAAACTTTTGTCAACTGGTCTGGGAACAAGAATCCAAGTCTTTTTCTTCTCAAGTTAATCAACTTCTTCTCTCATTTCTCCCATCCAACTCTCATCATCGCATGCTTCCTTTATATATTTAGATTAAAATTCACATAACAAACATGTTTCATCCCTAGAAATTCTCCCTTTATTTTGAACACCTCTATTATTATCACCAATAATGACATCTTTAGAATGATTAATCCTTACATACCATGGATATTTTAATGTAGCTTGTGTAGAAGATACTTCGGTGTCAACTTCATCTTCCATCGGTTCTCTCTACTCTTTCAGTCCATCTTGATTCTGATTTTGTTCTTCCATAATCTAATTGTTTTATTCAGCCATATCATACTAGAAATTTCTTTTTGATCTCTGCACATTCTCATCAACTCTAACATTTGCACTTTCAACAATCTTTTTCAATTTGTAGTTATAACATTTATATTATTTTGTTTTTGTAGAATACCCAAGAAATATCTTTTCATCACTTCTAGGATCAAACTTTCTAATATCCTCATATCTCTTAATGTAGCATTAACTTCAAAAAATTCTAAAGTATTTCACTATAAAAATATGACCACACCATAGTTCATAAGGAGTCTTACCTGTTCCTTGTCAAATTTGTACTTGGTTCAAAGTAGATATTGCGGTGCAAACTACTTCTCTCCAGTAGATCTGTGGTACTTTTCCTTCAATCATCATGGTCCTAGATATATCTAGGATATTCCTTTTCCTTCACTCAACAACACCATTTGGTTGTGGGATTGGCAGAGCAGAAGTCTATCTCTTTATCCCATGTTCTTCACAGAATACATAAAACTCACTAGACGTATATTCTCCACCTCTATCCGATCTTAGACACTTTAATCTTTTTTTAGATTTTGTTTCTACTATCACCTTGAATATTTGAAATTTCTAAAAATATTTTGATTTCTCTTTCAAAAATGTAACCCACATCATTATTGAATAGTCATTAATGAATAGCATGAAATATCTATCACCATAATAGATTCTTATCTTAGTAGGACCACATAGATCTGCGTGTACCAAATCCAACACCTCATTTGAAGAATATGTCTTGTTCTTAAAAGTGGATCTAGTCAATTTACCCAATTGACATTCTTTACACAAGTTGTTAGGCTTCATTGATTTAGTCAAATCTCTTACAGCATGAGTAGTGCTAACTTTCGCCATGTTATCAAAGCTCACATGAAAAAATATTCTATGCCACAACCAACTATCATCAATCATAGAAATCAAGTATTTACTCGCAACAGTTCTCAAATGAAATAGATTATCAGCAGTTTGCATACCCAATGAAATAAGTGTTAGAGTAATTAGTTAGTTTACTTACTCTTTTTCTCTTAAGCTATCTCTTAGGTGCATATAATTAATACTTTATATTAATTATATTGCGCAACCTAGCTTTTCTATTTTTAGGGTTTGTTCACCTTTATAGGCTGAACTTTGTAATGTTTTTCATTAACTTAGAGAATAATATTGTGCTTCTTCTTTTGAGCGTCTCTGAGTTCTGATTTTTCATTTTTGTGCTTCATCTTCGTATCAGGTCATTTGCATGTAGGTGTATTCGGGTTCTGTGGATTTGCATGTTTCTCAAATCCTACATGGTATCAAAGCCACCCTGTTGCTGCCTGATCAAAGTTTTTTGAAGCCACGATTCGAAGGCGTCATCTGCAACTTCTCTAGGGTTTTTTCTATCACTTCTAAGGAGGCGCTATTTTTTGGAGCTGTTTGAGAAAAAATAGACTCTGCCATTGCGTTCAAAAGGCCCGGGAGAGTCGAAATCATATAAAGTTTGACTAGTTTGGCCTCCGTGAGCACAGGCAAAATTTTTTGGCCTTCTAGGGCCGTACGACTCGCAAATTGAGGCAAAAACTCAAAAAAAAATAAAAAAATGCATTTTTTAATAGGTTTTAGGTGCTGCTAGCCCACGCCACCAGCGCGCCGCTAGAGCGCCACCAGCGCGCCGCCCAGGGGCCACCGCGCCGCCACCCGGGCCCGCCGCCGCCCACCGGCCGCTCGGCCGCCGCCCGCGCCCTCCGACTCCCCGCCCGCTCGCCGCCTCCTCCGGTGGCGCCGTCCACGGGCCACTGGCGCGCCACCAAGCCCTGAGACAAGCATTTGGACATCATTTTTAGGCTCGTGACTGGTTTTTTCCAGTG
>MU223207.1:2240372-2277653 GCA_018584345.1 Thuja plicata | reverse complement strand
GTAGATCCCTTTTGTGTTCTTATGTATGTTTATGTTTTATTTCCCTTGATTTGTCTTCCTTTGGGGGCATCTCATAGTGGAAACATAATCCGTAGAGTTGTTGATGTTTCCGTTAAAACCATTGCTCTTGTTAAAGTGTTAGCAATGACTTTAACATGGGGGCATACACTCTGCTCACTTTTGCACACACACACACATTCAAAATAGTTTTCAAAGATTTAAAAACTATTCCCTTTATGGATTAAAAGAAGCTAATCCTTAAAGCATGGTCATTTTTACTTTTTAAGGATCTCTTGATCCCTCCAGTTTTTCAATTTACAATATTTTGATCCCTTTAAGAATGGATCTCCCTGATGGGTTGACTAGTGAGTAGCCATATTCACTAGGAAGTTCAACTCCATCTTTCCAGTTACGCTTTTTGTGTGGTTCATAGTGAGACATAAGTTCTCATTGGGCGAGATAATCACACCCTTTTCTCTCTCCTTAACTAAGTGATGTCTCTCTTATCATGATCTTAGGGTTGATAAAGAATTAAGTCCTTTGGGGGCTTGAGGGTTTCTTTATCCCTTTTTGTTCCAATAAGATTGTCTTTTCTGTATATTCTCCTTTACCAAGAGTTTGTGTTGAGCTCATACTCTTGCTAAAGTGGGGGCTAAATGTATAGTCAGAAAATGGAAGAACATCCAATTTAGACTTGTTTAGCCTTCCAAGTGAGTATTTTGGGGTCATGAAAAGGTCCTTGAATGGGTTCCTGATCTTGACATGGCTTCCCCCCTATTTTGTCCTTCTTTCCACTCTTATTTAGCCTGATTTTTGCATTTTGGACTGCAGAGTGGTGATTCTGGGCTTCAGGGTTAGGGTCAACCTTTTAGGTCTATGTCAACCTTAACCCTGACCTAGGTTAGGGTCAAAATTGACCCTGACCTAGGTCAAGGTCGACCTCAACCTTGACCCAGGGTTCAGATCCTGGGGTTTCACAGTTTTGGATGTCGGTCTTTGCAAAAAGTTTTTTGCCGCTTCCGGGTCAGCTATTTTGGGTTCTGAAGTGTCGATTCCTAAATTATATTTAATATAGGTCCTCTCCTAGGGGTAAAGGCTTTAATGTAAATTTAATTCTCCTATGTCGGCCTCCTTAGAAGATTGTGCCCTAGTTTCATATAAAAGGGAGCCTTTCTCCCCTCATTTTCTCTAAGTCCTCTATTGAAGCCTAAGCATCCTTGAGAAATTGAAGAGCATTATCAAATGAAGACCAATCAAGCTAAGGAGAAAGATTTCAAGTAATAATTCATCCATTCAAGCACCCATTTTCATGAAGAAGACCCATTGGAGGCCATTGAAGGATTCAAGCTACATAGTCCCCTTTTGGTGATCTCTTCATCCACCTTCTTCCAAGCCTATTCCAAATTCAAGAAACCCTTCAAGACTTGGTGTTGGAGATCTACAAGAAAGAGATTGAAGAAATCCTACCTTTCTACATTCCACATTTTGAAGCATACTTGTGGATTGAAGGATTTGAATCCTCCACAAGGACTTCTACAAGCAAGGTGAATTTATGCATTTACTTTGTCCATTTCTATAATTTCAATTATATATATTTGAGGTTAATTCCAAAACTGGGGTTTGACCAAGGCAAACCCCTCCCCAAAAACAAACAATTCCTTTTTAATTGTAGGTACAGGTTCAGAATAGCAGATTCGAGACCAGATCTGGAGACCCTTTCAGCTTTCTTTCAAACGGCATGAACATATTTTCTGTCAGACCTATGTAGGTCAGGTTTGAAATTATTGGGTCAGGGTTGACATTTATGGGTCAAGGTTGACCTTTTTCATAAGATGACATCGAAACGGAAAATGATTTCTGAGTTTTGTTCGTCTCTGTGTTCCAGTTCAGGATTAGCTGTCAGTTTTTCCAGAAATAGTCTACAAACCTTAGAAAACATCATTCTTTGATCTACCATATTTCACGGTTAGTGCATTTCTCCTATTTCTTCAATTATTGTCATGTATCATATCTATACATATATTTAAAAGAATTTAATATTCTCTTCTTGTTATTTTCCTTTCCAAATAGTTGATTCATTTGTGCATTAGCCCTTCTTTTGGGGTTGATCAATTTGGATCTCCCATTTGTGCATTTGGGAATAAAAGAGGAACATCTTATCTTCTCCCTAATCACAATTGCAATACACAATCAATTAAATTCAAGTAAGTATAAAATAGGGTTAAGGAAATCAACATACTTAACAATCAAACCACCTTATCCTCTTTCAACACCTTACATATCACTCCAAATCAAAACCCAACCTCCCCTATATTTTAGATATTACAGCTAACCATCTAGACATTCGACCCTAGGTAAAAGCCATGTGGAACTGATTTGAGACTTAATATGTTTCTCCAATTCTTATCACAACACTCCCTTAATCTTCTCATACCCGGACATTGATATGAAGAAATTCATTGAATTGGTTTTCCGACTACAGTAAGTTTTTTATTGAGAAGTTTGTTCAATAATAGGAACTTATTTCACATATATTTTGTTGTAGGTTAAAAATATTCTTGAAAAGCATGGGGCAACCCGCAATGCCAAGGTGGTAAGCGAGATACAGTTTCAAAATAGTGCAACCTCCAAATCAAAGTGGAGAACTGAAATAATTTGGTTGAATGCAGTGTTAATCAGGGCAGCTGCATTTGCAGCTCCCTTTGCTCTCCTTGGAAATTCAAATCCAATAAAAAACAACAAATACATGTCACAGAGAAAACACAATTTATTTACACTTCTCTTCTATGTGTTCTTATTAGCTAATACAGTGGCCTTGGGCACTTCTATTGGAGCAACAATTATACTCTTGTTTGCTGTGTTTGGAAACAAGGAAGACAAACCCATGGTTGAGATCAGTTTCATGGCTGTTATGACAGCCTTACTGGCAATACTTCTAGCATATGGTTCAGTTGTAGCCCTGCTTTTGGGACCACAATATGTATGGCTCATAGTAACCATTTGGTTTATGTTGGTTGTGACACCCCTCACAATTAGGGTTATAACTCTCTGTTCCAAGCTATATGTCTTCACAGAAACTAAATATTTCATCTGGTTTGTATTGAAGGATACTCTTGGGCTGATAATTACTTTGATTTATCATGTCCTTAATGTAGTTGTCTTCTTGTGTTATGAAGGGTTTAAATCTTCATGGAGATCTAAGTTGCGTACAAATCCTAAGTAAGGGTATGTCTTACAAACTTTTTTATATACACTTGCAATAAGTAACTTTTCACCAAAAAGTAATTGTTCATTTTGGTGATATGGTGTAATTGAAATTAATTATGGTAAGATAGACACTATTTAAATATTTTGGAGCTCTGATTTTTTATAAAGAAATTGTAATTTCAAATTTTTATTGCAATTTTTTCTATGCACATTACTCCTGGTTCGATAATAGTGAAACAAATAAATGAAGAATTTTGCATGTTGATGATATGATGTAATTATGTCTGACGTAGTTTTGATTGGCTTCATTAAGATAGATAACTATATGATTAAATTTACAGATATGAGATGTCATTAGTAAAAAAAATACAAATGTCAAAGGTATGATATTCTTGAATTACAATTATAGACACAAAACTTAATTATAGACACAAAACTTAATCTATTTGATGATTAATATAACAAAAGAGGCTAAATAATAATTTCATTGTACTCAATTGAGAAGACATTTACTTCAATAAGATCAAAAAGTGTGAAATGGATTAATATAACAAAAGAGGCTAAATAATAATTTCACTGTACTCAATTGAGAACACATTTACTTCAATAAGATCAAAAAGTGTGAAATGGATCGATATGAATGATAGTAGTGTATTATCATAAAATGCACCTCAATAAGAAACAATATATAAACGTGTCCATGTAGACTTTGTTAGTTTATTCTCATGCACATGATTCTAAGATGTTTCCATATACTGTTTTTGATTATTAGTTCCCGCCATAGAACTATAGACATAAAATGAATTTAACTAGTGATTAATAATTACCTCTTTGACAAATCAAATTTAAAGATATTCTCCTTATAAAAAAAATATTAATTGTGATTAAAGTATACATGCGAAACTTTTAACAAAATATTATATTAAAAAATAATTTTGAGAATGTTATTGGCTAGGAAACTCCACTCGATATAGGTATTTTTCTGCTTCAATGCTCATTAACAATAAGTTCAAAGAGATTTTTTTGGATTCATCGTACGCTGCATTTTTATTTGATTGCAATGCTATATCTCTCTTTGTTTTTTTTTTTAATCTTACCTCCTTCTGCAATTCATAAAAAACCACATTTTGATAGAGTTGTGTAATGTTTGGGATTTGGTTGGTAGAGGTTGTTAACGTTTGTTTGAGGTTGGTGATATTCTTGATCATTTTAAGCATTTGTAGTGATAGATTTATCATTCTCCAATATTTTTAAGAGATTTTCTAAGGGTTCTAACTCACATAGTGCCCTCTCCATTGACTTATCAAATCTTCACATCTTCCATGGTCCTCCCAAGAGTGGGAAGCCCCACTATTTTCTTGAAAAATCCAAACCAAAATATCCACATCCAACATCATTAGGCACTCCAAATTCATCTACTATGCCATACCATACAACGAATTGGGGTCCACATGAATGTTATGCAGTTGAACCTCTTGTAAGAATTTTTTCCACGGGAAGCTCTAATCAATGGAGATAGTACCCTAGCCCAATCTATATATCTATATATGCTCATATGTATGTATGTATGTATGTACACACACACACACACACACACACACACATCTATATGCATATATTTATGTAGATGTGTGTGTGTGTACACATACATTGTATGTATGTATGCATGTACGTATGTATGTATGTATGTATGTATGGCACTTAGAAGTTGTGCCACCAAAATTTAAGTTTTAATGAAAAATTCACCTCAGTGGGAAAATGAACAGCAAGACCATTGGGTGGCAAAAGAAGAAAATTTATAGTTTCTAGAATATTCTAAAGTGGTTAGTGGTGCTAGCTAATGAGGTCAACCAAGGTTATGAGGGACAATTCCATCAATACAGATTGTGTCCCTAGATTGTAGGGTTTCCTTAGAGAGTTCATTTTCTTTGTAATGATTAAAGCCCATGTGGTTGTAGTCCATTAATTTTTTGAATGTTGTAATTCTCACTTCTTTGTGATAGTAAAAAACAAGTGTTTCTTTCTTACAATTTTTGTTTATTTCTTTGTTATTATTGTTGTATGTTTAGATTTATAAAATGAGTGCCCTTCATCATCACTTATAACTATTTCCATAGGACCTACTTTTCATTCCTCCTCGTCACTCTCCTTATCCATAGGACTATATTCCTTTGATGGTTTTATCCTAGCTCATCCATCTAATTTTACATTGCTTTCAGTATCTCATATATCTCCTCATTCCTATTGCAATATTCAGGATTCCTCACTCACTCTTCAGTGAAATCTTGACAACTTATCGTGGAAGTCAATGGGCACTCCCATTCATAGTAGGGAGTTCCAAATAAGAAAAATCTAGCCATATCGCTAGACAGTACCAATTCAATAATAACACAACAACTATTATAAACACAACCAATTCTATAGGCTTCTACAACTATCCTTGAGACCACATGGACATAGCTTATAGCTTATTGCAATGGACCCTCTTAGATCCTAGGTTATAGCCAACTTAACCCTGATTTCACATTGACAAATTTTTTTTTAACCCATATTCGACATTGATCAATCCGTTCCTTTATTGTCGAACTTCATTATTCTACTAAACAGGTTTAGTGTACAAAGGGCTATGGAAAAAGGCATCGAATAATCCAGTAATACTGCAGAATAATACTTTTAGAACATTAATGTTAAAGAAAACGACGTAGTCTGCGAAATTTAGCTAAAGCAATACTTTTAGAAGACTAACATTAAAACGTTTAGTAAAGTAGATTCGGGTGACGTTCTTCGGGCAGGCGTCACAAATCTCGATCATTTTGCCGAAAACAAGTGGTCGGAATAGCCCATTGGAGTGCTATGTAATCTAAGAATAAATGTAGTTAGGAAGGGTCTGAAGCAAGATTAGAACAAATACTGCTTTTTTCCAGACAAATACAAAAGCAGGGCTGAGCCTCATATTGAAAGTTAACACTCGAGAACTTTCAGAGCCATGGACAAGAAGCTATACAGAGCTGCTGTATCAGATGATGTGGAGGAACTTCAAAACTTGCTGCGGCACCGACGCGGCGTGGAAATACTGAGTGAAGTTAGTCATGCAAAGAATAGTGTTGTGCACATTGCTGCATTTCATGGCAGTAAGAGATTTATTGAAAAATTGCTCGAAAACATACCATCGAGTGAGTTGGAAGGAGGGGAGCGTGGATTGCTGAGGAAACAGAACGGGCATGGAAACACGGCGTTGCATGAAGCCGCCGGTGGAGGGCAGGGCGAGGTAGTACAATTTTTACTGAACCTTTCGCCTGAGCTTGCGAATGTGCTGAACACAGCGGGTGAAACGGCTGTATTCAAAGCTGCCTTGGCCGGTCATACGGACATCATTGATAAATTTGAAGATTTCTTGAGACCTGCGCCCATGGATATGTACGCCAGAGCATCCGATGGCCAAACATCATTGCACTGTGCCGTCTTCAACAAACAGACGGGTACGCCAAGACTACGAACCCTAAAAAGCTTTTCCTTGTACTTTGGTAGAAAAGTGAATTAAAAATTCGGTTAAAGTTGTATTGTAAGTTCTGTATAGACAATAGTTTCGGTATAGATAATTGGGATTAATCTATGGGGAAGTTTCGGGATGGGTAATCTATTGGGAAGTCCATGTGCTTCATCTTTGTGAGCATAACCTAATTATTCATTGTCATGATAGATGGGTTCTTGTGAGCCTCTACTCATGAAACATGGGTCAATGAGTTTGACTCAAAAAATAACATACTCAATCCTTAGCAATGTCACAATTAGACAATAGTTGATGGTGTGAAAGTTTTGGAGTCTTTTTTTTTCTGTTATTTTCTTTGATAAAAAATGGAAAAACATATCCTCTTCTTACAAGTTTTTTCTAAAAGATATAGTTGAAATTTTATTTCTGAAGTTATATTATCAATTGTAAAGATCAGTAGTCGTGTTTCATTTCTATTGATATCTACCTCTTATAAGAATCATGACTTATGCTTGACTACTAGATCTTACCTAAGCAGTGGGCCTAATTTGTGTAGCAACCTATCTAAACATGAGCTAAGTTATGCATCATTGGCCCTACATATAATTAGGGATCCTCAAATCACTCAAATCACTTTGATTGCATGACTCTCTTTGCTTTCTAATTTATAGAATCCATGCATGTACGGTATTTGTCCCTCGTCTTTTGATTGTTCATAAGCTAAAAATAGAAATGGTTATGTAAAAAGAAAGTGGGATTTACAATTAGATCACTCAAATCACTTTGATTGCAGGACTCCCCTTGCTTTCTAATTGTACAATACTCGCATTTAGGTTATTTGTCCCTTGTCTTTTGATTGTTAATAAGCTAAAAGGAGAAGTGGTTATGTAAAAGAAAGTGGGATTTAAAATTAGAACACTCAAATCACTTTGATTGCATGAATCTCCTTGCTTTCTAATTTGTAGAACCCTTGCATGTAGGGTAATTGTCCCTCGTCTTTTGATTGTTCATAAGATAAAAAGAAAGGTGTTTATGTGCTAAAAGGGATTTATAATTATATCACTCAAATCACATTGATTGCATGCATCCCCTTTCTTTCTAATCATAAATCCAACTTTCTTTTTTCATAGCCTCTTTTATTTTTAGCTTATGAATAATCAAGAGATCAGGGACAAATACCCTACATCCAAAGGTTCTAAATAAACTAATGTGTGGGTGCTTTACTACTTCTAAAAAGGTAATTTCCAATTTTTAATTGAATGATAGTGCTAGAGTGGAGCTACTATTTAGACAATAGCATGTGTGCGTGACTAGTATCCTTAAAGAACTAAGATGAGAACTTTGAAGGTAGACTGACTTCATAAATAAGAGTTTAACTTGGGCAATGTGGCACACAAGAGATAGGTAATTAGAACTCATAATTAGTTAAATGGTATGTAAAGCTTGTATAAGGAGTGGACACTAAAATGAGTGGAGAAAATTCCTACACTTGTCTATTATTTCCAAGACCAAGAGAAAACTTATGATATGAACCCTCTTTACTTATTCCTAGGAATCAAAATACTTGAGATTATAGTTGGAATATTTCACACTTTGACTAAATGTTTCTTTCGATATTCTTCATCAGTTTGACCCGCATGGGAATCCAAATCTTAATTTATTACCTATGTGTACTCAAATTTGTGATTCCCTAATAACTAAATTATATATTGTTCACCTTACATGTCTTTAGCTCTTTGATGGGTATTTATCTACCTCACATACTTGATACAATTTTTACTATGTTGTCACTCTAATATGAGGTTTATGTAGGTGTTTGGTTCCACTCATTTTGGAGTACCAATTATACATGTTTCATCAAGGGCACAATTCAACTTTGAGTTCATTATAAAAATGATGTACCTATCTTGTTGTATATTTTGTAATTTTACCTATATAAGACATCTTGATAACAATAATAATAACTTGGCCAGAGAGTCTTGCTGGTTTCTCACTTTCTTCTATGGCTGTTTGTTTTGTTCTGGGTTTAGTGGGCTGGGTCCCAGTCATGTCTCTGTTTAGTCTTTTTTATGCTATCTATCTTTTTGTTTTGGATGTAAGGGGTTTCCGGTCCCCATAAAACCTATTTTTACCAGCAATCAAAAACAATAATAATAACTCTGATTATTTTTTTCTCTTAGGTCCATCCTAATTAGCTAGAAGATTTAGAATTTGATATTCTTATCTACATCCAAGGTAGAATGCTACCATCCAATGTAGGTAGCATGTTTTTGATAAGGAACAATCATGTTTTGAAGAGAGTGCTAGTTCTTGTGGTTTTAAGATATTTTTTTATGGAATGTGATTCCTTAAATAGTAGAAACTCTAATTTTGAAATCTTAAAAATATTAGGAATTTTAGAGGTTTAGTTTAGCACTTGTTTCTAAGGTTTTATTTTATTTGTAGTTAATCCTCAAATATGATATTTTACTTTTATAAATATTGTTTTATTTTAGGATAATTCCTCTTTGTTCTTCTATGTGAGTATTTTATTGTTTTATATGTAGATTTCTCGCAATTTTGAATGGTTGAAATTGTTAATGTTTGTAGCTTCAGTCATATGATAATTAACAATAATATAATAATATAATATTAAATATTAAATTTCATATGACTAATAATAATATAACATATATAATATATTATTATTAATCAACTTATATTATATGTATTCTAATGATCATATGACTGAAGCTACAAACATTAACACTAACACTAACACTTCCTCTTAGCTAGGGAGGATGATCAAACAAAATGTGTACTGGTCTCCTATGTCAACACTTATGAACCTCGCCATAGCTATACAAAACATCAATACTCCCTCTTAGCTAGGGAGGATAAATCAATCCAATGTCAACACATATATGACACTTGACAACATCAATCATATGATGTAAGCAATAAAAGCATCATCCTCATAATGTAACCAATAGAAATATAGTCTTGAGATGGTATCAGAGCTAGAATGCAAATGTAAGAGAGTAGTTTGTTGATGATGAATGTGTGACTGTCTCAGAGAATACAGTCTCAGTATAGGGACCATATCTCACAAATCCACCATTGCATTTTTCTAAATTTTTGATATGTTGGTGAAAAACACATTTTGAAGAGTCTCACCGGAGCAATTGGAGAGAGTGTGGGGTTCAAAAATTAGGATGGACTGTGTACGGGTCTATGTGAAATTTTTGAAAGTAGATTTCATTAAAGAGATATATTATTTTTTATGATCGTGGTCAAGCATTAACAAAGAAGAATGTATTCAAGGAAGTGTCTCTTTCTAGAAATAAATGATTAATTATAGAGTGTCACCTCTCTCGGAGCAATCAAGTCATTTCACAAGAAGACATGAGTATTATTCAATGATATAATAGTGGGAATTGTACATTTTGGGGGAATAATAACCAATGTTTCATTCCATTTCAACCATCCTTAGTGGAGAGTGAGAAAATGGTGATCATCCACTCTAGGCTATTGCTTTGCATGAAGTTTGTCAACATGGCTAGCACAAACAATATTATGATCTCCAGTAGCGTGTCTGCCACAAACAACTTCAAATTTTGATGATAGTTGATATTTCCTATATGGGCTCACCTTACAAAATGAAATATTTGTATTTTAAGATAAGTATTCCATGTTTTATTAATGCACATAAATTATTGTGTTTGAAATTTATGCTATAATATTGGCTATTAAAATCTTGCATGCTTCTATCTTTGGTATTTTTGTATGAGATAATTTAGTTTATAAACTATTTTTAATCTCTCTCTGACATAACTTCAGGGTAGAAGCACGAGAAATTGCTTTCAGAGGGAGTCTGACTCTTCAGAGGTAACTTTGGACAAGGAGCTAACAAGATTGATATTAGACTTAGAGGGAGTCTAGCAGTTCATCTTAAGAAATCTTGGATGATCAATAGATTGATATCTGCTTAATGAGTTCTTCTCTATGAGAGAAGTTTGAGGTAAAATCCCTTGTTTTCACCCTCTATGCTAAGGCATGATGGATGTCATGTGTGTGAATCCATATTTTTAATGGAATGCCCCGTGTGTACATCATGAGGAAGTGACAACTTCTAAATTATTATCACTTATATTTATAAATTTATTGGAAGGTGAAAATCTTACAATAACTTGACCTTCTATTGTGATAGACATCTTGTCATGGCTAAAATAGATCATAATAGATAGAACTTGTGGATAGAATCGCCAATTGAGGCAATCTACATTAAATCTTGAGAAGCTTGTAGATATAATCGTCGATTGAGGCAATCCTCTTTGGAACTTGTGGATAGAATCACCAATGGAGGAAATCCACACGAGAGCTTATGGATAGAATCATGGATGGAGGCAATCCACTCTAAATCTCATGAGTTTGTGGATGGAATCGTTGATGGAGGCAATCCACACAAGAGCTTGTGGATAGAATCGCCAGTGGAGGAAATCCATACTAAATCTCCTAAGTTTTTGGATAGAATCACCGATGGAGGCAATCCACTTTAAAGCTCATCATTTTATGGATAGAATTGCCAATGGAGGCAATACACATGAGAGCTTATGGATAGAATCATTGATGGAGGCAATCCACGTGAGAGACTGTGGATAGAATCGTCGATGGAGCCAATCCACCTGAGAGCTCGTGGATAGAATCATCGATGGAGGCAATCCACCTATGAGCTTGTGGATAGAATCATCGATGGAGGAAATCCACCTGATATCTAGTGGATAGAATCGTTGATGGAGGCAATCCACATCTTGAGACTATGTTTCTATTGGTTACATCATGTGAGGATGATGCTTTTATTTCTTACATCATATGATTGATGTTGTCAAGTGTCATATAAGTGTTAAAATTGGATTGATTTATCCTCCCTACTTAAGAGGGAGTGTTGATTTTTTGTATAGCTATGGTGAGGTTCATAACTGTTGACGCAGGAGACCACTACACATTTTATTTGATCGTCCTCCCTAGCTAAGAGGGAGTGTTAATGTTTGTGGCTTCATTCGTATGATCATTAGAATACATATAATATATGTTGATTAATATTAATATATTATATATTGTATATTATTATTAATCATATGAAATTTAATATTTAATATTAAATTATTAAATTATTCATAATTAATAATTGATTGATGAAACATTATTAGATTGATTAAATTATAATTAATGGGGAGAGGCATGTCCTTTCTTGTAAATAATAATGAATAGACATGTCTCTCCTAGCCTCATTCCCAATATAAATGAAAGAGAGATTATTTCATTTGGAAAACACATACAACATAGAGAGTGCTATAACATTTGCATCTATCCTAAAACTTAACAGAAATTATAAAATATAAATAATGTGTATCGAGTAAAAATATAAATATGACAAGTTCACTAGCCATGACTAGTTGTACTTTCTTCCTAGTGAGAAAAAATATCTATGTACTTCATTATTTATGGTTGATCATTTCAAGCATAAATTATCAAAGAAATACACATACAAAATAATAGGATTTTCCTTTAGAAAGTAATTGACAAAAAGTAGTTGAATGGATAAATCATGATGTAAATATTACACAAAACCTCCCACATTACACTCCTATGTGGATAAGGTGTTATAATACAAACAAAAATTCACCTATAAAACACCAAAACACTACACCTGGTAACACAATAATAAAACTTACTAATAATGGGTCAAGGAATCAAGAGAATACCTATTATTGAGGCATGGATAAGCTTCCAAGTTCATAAGCTGCAAGTCTTAAATTATTTTATTTTTTTAAATGGCAAGGCACTAGACTTATATTAGTTAAATAGATAAAATACATAGATTGAGAAACTAATGGAAAACTAATTTCTATAATATCTAATTTTAATTTCCGAATCTACTTTGTATACAGATTTGGATTCATTGAGGTAGAATTATACACTAACTTGAAATTTAAGGTCTAGATACACCTTTACAATATCTTAAAAGTTAGCATGAATTTTACAAAAGCTTGAGCTTCAATGTCTTATGCATGGATACCGAGATTCTTGAATTTTGGGTTTGAAGTGGACGGTTGAGAATATTTGGAAACATCATTTTATGTGCATAAACACGGGTTCTAAATTTTGATTTATAGTTTTTTTTATATATTATATTTTGAGGTTTAAATAGAATCAAACTAAACTTTTGTGGAGCATACATTTATTTACAAAAAAATTCATATTTTCTTCTAAACTCTAAACTTAAAGGAGTCCCTAATTTACACACTTGCATTAGGCTTTTGAGTTTTATTTAAAATTTGCAAAACAAATTTTGAAATCTAATTTTTACTTGCAACGACAAATTTACAAATCTGAGTCAAACTCCAACTAACCTATTTCTTTGACTTTAAGGCCCAATCAACAATATGTGACATCAAAAAATGAAATAAAAAGGTATAAATTAATATAGAATGATAATTACAACTTTATAGTTTAAATAACATATTTTCATATCTAAAATTTCACTTGATGTTTGAGCTCTAACTAACTTAAGACTAAAACTTTTATTTCTAAAAACATATTCACGCATGAAAATATGTGCATTATGCCTAAAAATTACTCATTTCAATGCTTAGAATTTTGGTTCCAGATAAAAAAAATTACAAAATGTATAACTTATCCTAAGTATAGTTTTTAAAATGAACTTTGCAAATGGCGGTGAGTGGGGATCCCCTAATGCAAAGAAGAAAGTTTGTGATACTTCCCTTTATTAGGTTTGTACACAATCTACTAATGAACCGGTCACAACTTCAAGGGATCAGTGTGTGTAAAATTATATCCTTTTTCTAGAGATTCGACATGTGTTTCTAAAATTGAGTGTAGAAGGGCTATTTCACACTACTCCCAACTCTCTAACCTAAAGCTATTGAATGCATCACACAAGAAGGTTGTAGGTCTGATTGGCAAGGTTAGTGGGTCCTTTTCTACTCCAAACGCGTCCTCTACAAAGGTTTCTTCTAAGCCTTGGAAGGATCTATTCAATAAAGGAAAGTTTGTCACTTATGGAGGTGTCTTTATTGAGAATATCAAGCATAGGATATTCTTAAAAATAAAGGAACTTGAACATCAGATAGGTCAATCGCTAAAATAAATAACTACTTGATTGGTAATTTCTAGGGAGCCAACTAGATATTATGGTGTTAAGGAAATGAGAAGATTCTAAGTGTGTTATCAAAGGAACTATGACCATTTTTTCTCCACCAAAAGGAATTGTTCACTTCTCCTTCCCTTTGCGCAAATATTGCTTGAACATCCTTTCTTTTAGTCTATAGTATTTTGGTAAGCAATATGTTCTATCATTAAAATGGTGAATGGAGTTTGTTCCTTAGGTTTAGTTAGTTGTATCTATCTTTATTTGGAATCACCTTCAAATATTGTAATTAGAATTAAGGGAAGAGATTATTGTGGGGCTTTCTAATTCTTTTGGTCAATTTGTAGATTAGATTATAATACAAAGAACATATCTTGACTAGTCTTTTTTTTCTTACGCAAATTTATTATTTCTAGCTTAGTGCTGCTACATTATATTGTGTTGAAATATAGATTGGGTTTCTACATCCAACCTATAGAATATGAATACTCAACTCATTTCTATTTACTTCACTCTTTTACAGGTCATCTTAGTTATTCTTATCCCTACGGTGATTAGAGGAAGACTAGGCCACTGTCCTGCATAAAAGGAAAATATTTTTTAAATACTACTAAGGATCCTTATGCTATTTCCTTTGTTTCTTTAGGTTTAGTTGTTATTCCTTTCTCGATACTCTTGGTAGAAGTCTCTCAACCCTTGCAAACCCCCAAGAAGGCATATGTGGTTTGGCTTCTTCTTCTCCAATGGAGGTCAAGGTGTTTATGTGCAAAATATGCAAGACAACTTGGAGGGTAGCGAATCAATTTTCCACAAGCTTTAAAAACTTCTTAAAAATTTAATCAGTTTTACCAGCCATACTTTAATCCTTAATTGTAGAAAGATATAAGAATGAAAAGTATAGAAACCATCAAACACGTGAAAATTAAATTTACATGAAAAACCCTATTAAGCGAAAAACTACAAAGAAGATTGTCCTCAAATATAAGAACACTTATTACCTAGTGACACTGGTTAAGGTGATTTTTATAGAGAGACAATCACATTAAATCAAACATGCAGGGAGACAAATCCTCTTCCATACATCATCTTTGCATAAGTATACACTTGCACAAAATTTTCACAAGTATGCACAAAATTTATACACCAAACAATCATGATTTATCTTTATTTATATCAATCCTTTATTTGTGAAGTCTCCCACTATCAACATGGTAAATAGCCAAATAAAATTTGAATTAGGTTAGCACTAAACATTCCTCTGATGGGGAGGAATGAGAAGTAGATCAAAACACACTATAATTGATACCAAAACTAGCATCATACACATTACATCCCATCTTGCATTCATCAAAACAAATAATTGAAGTATAAACATCCAAGTCATCCAACCCTAGAGTAGAAACACCATTGAACTTTGAAGCGAAGTCTCCAAAGCCAAAAATCCCATACCAATTAAAATAAATGAAGCTAATGATAGTAATAACTCATTTCCAAAACCACACCATCAAAAACTATCATACAACGAAATGTGAAGCATGAATTTCATGCAGAGAGAACTATTAGACACAATCATATACAAACAACTACACATTCGACTTTACTTTGTTTTGAACTACAAAAATCAAACTATCCTTAAAATAGGAGGGGAAATATCCCCTAACTTCTATATGAGATATTTAGAAGCATCCTTTGGCATTGTCTCGGTGAAAATGTCTACAATCTAGTCCTATCTAGGCACATTAGCTAATCTAACTTCCTTCTATACAACCTTCTCTCTTGAGAATTGATACCAGATATAAGTGTATATCATGCTTAAATACATCACCAAATTCTTTTAAATGTTAATTTCACTTGTATTATAACACATAATAGAAATAACCTCACCATGTATCACCTTGACATCCTTTATATTTTTCTTCATCCAAATATCCTGAGTGCAATAAAATACTACTGCTACATACTCTACTTTTGTTGTTAATAAAAACTTGAATTATTCTTCTTACTTATCCAAGAGATCAATTTGTTTCCCATGAAAAATACACCACAATTGACCAATACTTATTCTATTGAATCAACACATTTAAACCTATTACTATTTAAAAAGCCTTCAAATAAAAATCATCACCCTTTTTATACCACAAACCAAAATTTGGAATCCCTTTCAAATATATGAATATCCCTTTTACTTTTACATGAGATTGTACTTGTTATTAGCTTTATTTCTTGAAACAAAACATACTTGACATGTATAATATCAATTCAAAAGAATTAAAAAAAAAACAATCCACCAATAATAGACCTATAAACAATTTGATATACTTCCCTAGATTCGTCATCCTTTCTCAAATGACAACTAGTCTAATCCATTTCTGCAAATTTTGTTTAATATACTTAGTCTAAGAAATATAAATATAATCAACCAACTAGATTATTTGAAGAGAAATAATAAATGATATCTCATCAATCATTGCCATCTCAAACTCTTTCTATATTTCTTCTATAAACCTCTTACATATATCACACTGTAAACCAGAAATAATATTATCACCATACATAACAACTATCAATAGTTTGTTAACTTTAACTTTGAAATGTGTGTGTGTGTGTGTGCGCACGCATGTGCATGTGTGTGCGTGTGTGTGTGTGCATGCATGTTTGTGCATGCATGTGTGTGTGTGTGTGCACGCGCGCGTGTGTGTGTGTGCGTGCATGTGTGTGTGTGTGTGTGTGTGTGCGCGCGCGCGTGTGTGCATGTGTGTGTGTGTGTGTGTGTGTGTGTGTGTGTGTGTGTGTGTGTGTGTGTGTGTGTATCCTTTTTAAAGTTTTACTATAGAAGATACCCATCTATCCCTGCATACCAATCTCAAGAAGCTTTCTTGAAACTCTACAAATCCTTTTTAAGTTTCTACACCATGGTTAGAATATTTTACAACTAAAAGCCATCCAGTTGTTCAATGTAAATTTCTTCTGCAAGATCTTCATTTACAAATGTTGACTTGACATCTATTTGATACATCTTATAGTTTTTCTAAGAATCAATTGTAAGAAACATCCTAATACCTTTCATCCTTGTTGTTGAGTAAAAGTATTCTCAAAATATATACCTTCAACTTGTGAATATTCTATACAAACTACTCTAGCCTTATTTCTTGTTATTTAACCATCTTCGTTCAACTTATTCTGGAATGCCTACTTTGATTGTATCACATTCTTGTCCATCGATCTATGCACTATTTTCAATGTTTGATTTTTTTCCAATATGATTCAATTCTTCTTCCATACCTTTCATCCACCCTCCATTATTTATTTATTTTACAAATGTCTTTGGTTCTGTTTTTGATAAGAAAAATAATTTGTGTTCACTTGTCTTGGCAAGTCTTCTCTAGATCTAAACTCTTTTATCTTTATGTCCAATAAGTAGATCTTTTCAATGATGTTTCTAAATATAATTTTCTTGTATCTTAGGTAATTTCTCAACTTATTCATTTTCTTTTGCATCTGATTCTTCCATGTCTTCATCTTCTTTTCTTTTGTAGTGAAGGTGCCACTTTTTGTCTCACAAATCTTAGGTTATACAACAACCTAATTCCATTCTTCATTCACTCTAATATTTGTGCTTGATAGAATCCTTTTGAGTCTCTTTTCGTAAGACATGTATCTCTACCTTCTTTTAGAACATCCAAGGAAAATTTATTCATCTCTCTTAATGTAACCCTTTCTTACATATAATATGAAATTTTTAAGAGTAGGGCATCTTCCATGACGTAGCTCATAAGGGTTCTTAGCATGATTGAACCTCACTTGTACCATATTAAGAATATAAATAGTACTATGTAGAACTTCTTTACAATAGATATCAGGTAGGTTAGCATATTTAAACATTGTCCTAAATTCATCTACAAAATTCAAAGTCTCCATTTTTTTTTTATCTCATATCCACATTTGTGAAAAGTAAGCTTGTTAGCTTTACTATACATCTGAATGACACTAAGAAGGTTATTTCTTAAACTAATGACATAGTAAAAATATTTTATCTTATTTTTATAATAATTGGATATAGCTCCCTAACTACCTATTGGAGTAGCCTCTTTACCACCAAACTTAATAGACCCACCATCATACTTTTTAAATTCAAGAAAATAATTCTACCTTTGGTTATATGATTTGAGAATCCATTGTAAATCATGCAAGCTTTTCATTCTTCTTTTGCATATAGAATATTCGACACAATGATTGATCTTTCACTATTTTCATTAGCATGTGGAGTGGAAAACTTACCACTATCATTTTCTTTTATGGCTAAAATAATATTTCATCATTTGAATCATCACAATCTTCCTCTTTAGATAAATGAACTTCCTTTAAATTAAAAATCTTCTTAGGCTTATCCTTTACTTTTTTTATAATCACCAATCCTTCTATAGTTATCTTTCTTGAAAGTGCATCTAGTAGCATAATGACTAGAATTCTTCCACTATTAAAATATATAAAGGGTAACTTACCTTTTTTATTTTCTAGAACCTTTCCTTAGTCGTCTTACAAAGTTTTCTTCTGCATCATCTCGATCATTTCATGTCTTAGGTTCATCTTAAATATTATTATTGTCTTTGAATGTAACTTCCTTTTTGACATTATTAGATTTAACTTCTCACATCTCAAGGGTAAATATTGATCCATAGTATATTTTTCTATGTCATGAAATTCCCAAATAGCATATAACATAGGTCTATAATATTTTGGAAGTGTTCTCTCCACTTTTATTACATCTTTTTCCTCCATATTTCCACCAATACCTCTGACTATACTCACAATTTTTGTCACTTATTTCAAATAACAATAAATATTATCTTCTTCTAACATCCTTGTATTCACGTAACTTCACTTCAAGTTGTGAATCTTAACTTGCTTGATCTTTACATCTCCTTCATATATATTATTTAGCTTTACCCAAATATTATTTGCATACTTGCATTACGTGACTTTAAAAAGTTATGAATCACTCAAACTACTTATTGTTGTATTTCTTTCCTTGCCATTGTTCTCATGTATCCTAATCACATTCAAAGTTGATGGAGTAGAAGTAGGTGAATATTAACAATTCACAATGTATTCACATATTCTAAACCATCAAAATTTCAAATATGATTCCTTACACAATTTCTAGAAAGCATAGATTTTTCCATCAAACTTTCGTAGATGGTAACCTCCATCTTTTCCCATCCTAGACCTTCATAAAGAAGTTAAATTTATATTAGAGTAACCTCACTCTGATATGAATTTTTGAACACACAACAAGACTTAGAGGAGGGTGAATCAGTCTCGAAAATATACTTAATTTTTTTAAACTTAAACCCACATAAAACAACAACAATCAACGCTAACAACAAAGAAAGATAAGGAAATGAACAAAATATACACAAACACTATATTGTTACATGGAAAACCAAATATGAGAAAACCCACTGTGAGATCCAACTCACTAAATAATTGATTGCACAATTATTTTAGGCTAAAGGCCAAGGTATCTTACTACTCTTGATTTGACTTGTAGGTTAAGGCACACAAACTTGGATCAAGATATAAGGGACTTTCAATTTGAGATGCATAATATAAGCGAAAGATATAAATAAATATTAGTCTAATACTCACCACTTTAAGAAAAGATACACATCTGCATAAAACTACCAAGAAGGACACTATCTTCAAGTAGGCATAAGAATTATTTGAATTGAATTGTACAAATATCCAAGAATGAAATTGTCCTTGAATCACTATGTCAAATGACAAACAACATACATACATTTAATGTCTCAATATCTGTCTACTATAAGAAATGATTATGTAAGCGACCATAAGCTTATCTTTGCACCTCTTTTCCACAACATACTCTTCCACGTGATTCATATTCAATCTACACACAAAAATAATTAAATTATCTTCTATATATATCTACTTCATTAAGTAAATGCACAATTGCGTCAGCCAGAAACATAATAAACATAATTCAGTTCAAGTTAGCCTCCAATTTCAACTATAGTAATTGTTGTCTACTTTAGGAAATAAAGTGGACCCAAATACTATTGGAAATATATGTAACTTGGATGTCTATTGGCATTCATGTCAATATTGTGGCCTAGAGACGTTTGTGGTTTTTTCTCCAACATTGTGGTCCATATGCATTTCTTGGTGACAAGTTGAAGTATATATTTTGTCTAAAAGAATGATGTTAGCCTCGAAAGATGAAAGGTTGTGTGCTAGACATGTTTGAACTATAAAACATGGATAAAATGTATGTATTTAGTGCTTCTAAAAAAAGGAAGACAATTATGTATTCAGAATAGTGGAAGACAAGTATGTACTCTAGAGATTGTGAGAATAATGTTTTTTCAGTGTTATATTCTTAGGTCCAAAATTCATGCTTTTGTCTAGATGTTAGTGGTTCAGTAACAGTGTCATAGATTTGATGTTAATAGTTATTCAGTTGTAGTTCCAGAAATCAAGGTTGAAGATATGCAGATGTGATTTAATTTTAATTAATGTTTTGGTCTTGGTTGTGGTTTTTCCTAGTGATATGTCCAAATAGTGCCACTAAATTTTGTATTTATCATCAATTTTTGGACTAGTCTGAAAATGTATTGAGATGGGTTTTACATTGACTATTGGCAAATTATATAGTGTCAAAAATGTCAAATTTGGATCACACCATAGTGTGTGGAGGTTCAGATATAGTTGGCATGTGAGGTGGTTCCTTAGGCAATGTGTTCTACACATTTTAGATGGCTATACAAGTTCTTCCAGTAGTTGTGGGTCTGGTATTGGGATATGTGTAGGGTTTTATGGTCCTTGTCTCTCCTAGAGTGGATCATGCTTCATGTTTTTGGTCTAGGTATTGCATTTTATATTTATCTCTTATCCAAAGCTTTGTACTATGTGTGACCCATGTATTTAATATTTATTTCTTATCTAGTTCAACACTTATTATGTATTGTCTATGTTTTAGTCTTGATGCTTTTGGCATGTGACCTTATTTTAATTTACTTTTTTGCATGGTTGACCTTGTTGTAATCTCCACTGATAATTTAATTTTCTCATGGCTAGCCTTGTTCTAATCTTTAATGGTCTATCTTCTATATAATTATAGTATTTTTTTTGTAAAATTGTAAGAGAGAGTGTGTGGTGTGTGAATCGGTGAAGATTTAAAAGAAGTTTTTTAGAGGAGAAGAAGACTAGAGTTCATTTGTGAAGGTTGATAGTGTTGTGCAAATCAGTTGCATTATCAGGAGATATCTTTATCTATTAAGAAGTTTTGTATGTATCTTGTCCCTAGGATAGTGAGTCTTTGGTGCACAAGTTCTTTGTAGTATCTTTCTACTTTGGCAATGAGCCTTTGTTTGTAGGTCTAGAGAAGTGAGCTCCTATCTGTATTCAATGTTGTATTGGTAGTGCTCCTATGGTTGCAAGTCCAAAGCTTTGAGCTCCTACTATCTTTGTAGTTAGACTATATAAAACAATGAATTATCTATGTGGGTAAGTGTTTACCATGGCTATTCCTGTTTTTAGTTTTCCGCTTATAAAATCTTGGTATTCATGTGTTGATAATTTAGTTAATTATTTTTTTAATGTTTAATATGGTGAATATTAAAGTTATTTGATTACTCAAGTGAGGTTTTTAGTTTATGCTTACCCTCCCCCACTTCTGAGCATCTAATATGTGTTCAACAATTGGTATCAGAGTAGGGTTTCTCTTGTAGAAGCTTAATTGCTTGAGGTAGATACATGATGGCACACAAATTATATACTTTGAGGCTTCACTATTTCATGGCACTAATTTTCCTTCTTGGAAGGACAAGATGGAAGTATATCTAGAACCATTACATAATGGTATTTGGGAGGTTATTCAAACTGGTTTCTATCCTCATTTTGGAAGACCTTTGACTACTGATGAAGAAAGACAAAAATAAGCTAATTTGAAAGTAAGAGATATTATATTTAGTAGTTTATGTGACACAACATTTGAGAAGGTGAAATATTTAAAAGGTTCCAAAGAGATATGGGATAAATTGGTCTTGGTATATTAAGGTGATTTAAAGATAAAAGAAGAAAGACTAATGAATATCAAAGATAATTATGAGATCTTAAGAAAGTAGAAGATGGTAGTGTTGAAAGCTACATAAACAAAGTCAAGATCATGGTGATGGAATCAGAGCTTCTGGTGGACATATAGAAGATACAAATGTTATAATTAAGATCTTATTAAACCTAATAAAGGAGTTCATATCAATGGAATTTTCAATAAGTGAGAGAAGTGATCTGTTTCAATATTCAATTGATTAACTTATTGGTTTACTTTTTGCATTTGAGATTGTAGATTTTGAAAGGGAAAATAGAGAGATTGCATTCAAATTTGTTGAAGGAGTTGAGCTTGAGACATTCAACATGTTAGAGGAAAGTGAATTATATCCATCAAGAATATTCAAGCAAGGCACTAGTAGATACAAAGGTAACTTACCACTCAAGTATTTTAATTGTGGAAGGATATGACATTTTGTTAATGATTGTAGGTATAAGTAATATCATAGTGAATATGAAGATAATGATAGAAAAGGCAATCAAAATAAAGGTGATTTTAGGAAGAGAATAAATTTCAAAGGAAAGTGATAGGGAGAGATTGTTCACCCTTGAACTTAGCCAAGTTCAAGACAAGTCACATACAACTTCAACTAGGGTTTCATTAATCACTATGGATCCTACGAGAATTTAAAACTAATCTCCTAACCCTTCTCTTCAATCATCCTATCAAGTTTAACAATTCAAACATCTAGGATTCCATAGAGCTCACCATGGTAAGCCCCCTCACGAACCTTACAATTACTTCACCAACTTTGGAGGAGTTAGGATGTGTTCTTGGATCATTTAATTTCACAATTCCAAACTCTATCAAGTTATTAGGTTCATTTCTTCATCGCTACCCATTCTTCTTACTAATCAGGACTAGAAGCAATTAGACCTCAATTAGCCCTATTTTCCAGCCCAAATTTTCTTTCTTGGGGAAAAATTACACACAAATCCACAATCCAAATTGTGAGTCGAATATCCTTTGCAAAATCCTATAATTTTTTCTAGGTCTTAGGTCTTGAAGGTGCTCGTATAACACTGAACCCTAATTAGGCTATTTCCTTAAGAAATGAACTAGTCTCTACAAACAGTGTTCAAAATCTAATCATATGGATTCAAATTTCCTCCATCCTATGAAACAAGCTTGGTCAAGGTCACATCTACACCACTGAGGTCTTGGATTTATTATCTCAATCCCCTCCTACTAATGAAACACTATGTTCATCTCTTTTCCCTAGCCGGGCTACTGCTAAGCTCGCCTAGGGAAAGAGCCCAAAATTCATCATTGAAAATTATTTAACCAAAACAAGTGAAAAAATACTTTAAAAAGGATCCTCTTTCATTCCTCCAAGGTACATTTACTTTCCAAAGTCAGAAATCCCTAAGGAGCCATTTTTCTATATACAACCCTGACTGGTCTAGAGAACACAGAGCAGGGATAACAATTAAATATAAACTCAAAACAAAACATAATAACTACTCCACTCCACACTACAATGTAAAATAACTCCAAGAACTTATTTACATATAAAAGAAATATAATTCAATCCATTTACAATGCTTGTTAATTGGAATCTTAAAAAACTGTGAAAGTACAATAGCTGCAACTCTTCTATTGCTTGGAATATGTAACCATCAAATTGTGACCTTTGTATAAGGCCATGTAAGTACTTAAATAGGTTTCTTATACCTAGGACAACCATTCAAAGTGACCCATAACTAAATTTGGGTACAAAGCAACTTTTTATTAAATGTTGTTGAGCAAAATTTGAAAGTTGCAAATGTTGCTCAAGCAACATTTTGCACTTTTTACAACTTTTTCTCTTCCAATGTTCTAACCCCATGAGTGGATTGCATAAGGTAAAAAAAAAATTCCTAAGACTTAATACACCCCAAAAATTTCCATCTAAGAATTTTTATTTCCAAAAACATGTTTTGTCCCATTTTGTTCGTCAGGACATTACAAAGGTCACTTGGACAAAAAGACACACAACACAACACAAAACTCTCCTAAAAAGTTTCAATCCAATCCTAATCTTTCCTAAATAATCCTATCAAAAATCTAGACCACTTGAAGGCCTTTCAAAATAAAATAGAGGGCTCCATCCTTAGGTGATCCTGCACCATGGTCCCCCTAGACAAAGAAGTCAAACACCTGGGGTGAGTAATGCAAGATCTATTCCAAAATTTTTGAATTCTGATTCTGCAACCCGTGTAGCCTCTGCCTTAGGAAGATGTTACCACTTGATGAGATGTTCCATATACTGACCATGTCTGGTCTTCTTTTTTATTCTAGAATCTACTACCCTTTCTGCTCGTGGCTTGTTCATAGTTGGTAAGGGCACATCCATTGTAATCTTTTCCATATTACTAGTAATATCTATCTCTACTAGTAGTGGACCTTTGTATCCAACTAAGTCCTAAACATTGAATACCTATGAGATTTCTAACTCTGAAGGTAGATCAATTTTGTATGCATTTTCTCCATACTTTTTTAATACTTTGCATGGACCTATCATTTTCATTTGCAACTTAATAGGTATGACTTTCTTCAAGATGGCCTTATTTAGATGTCATCACTAAATCCCCTACTTCAAAGTATAACTCCTTTTTCTTTGCATCCACTTTGGCTTTTAATCTCTATGTTGCCTCTGTGAGTATCTATTTTACTTGGCCATGTACTTCCTTCATTGATTGGTCGACCTCTTCCGCATGCCCACTCTTTCCCTCCATGCTTCCCAAGTCTCTAAGTTCACAAACCCCTCTGGGGTGAATATGATAAACTACTGCAAAAGGACTTTTACCAGTGGTCCTATTCACACTATCATTGTAAGAAAACTTTGCCTGTGGTAGGACTTGATCCACACTTTTCCATAGTCCTTTTTCAAACATCTCAGAAGGTTCCCTAAGACCATGTTTATGACCTATATTTGGCCATCTTTCTAGGGGTGATAAGCTTACCAAAATTATAGATTAGCTCCTAGCCTCTTCCATAATGTTTTCGAGGAAATGGCCCATGAACTTGACATCTCTATCTGAGACTATATTAAGAGGTAACCCATGAATTATTACAACTTCTAAAAAATAATTGAGCTATGTAGCTTGCATTGTGTGTAATTTTTCATGGACTGAAATGGATCATCTTACTGAACCTATCAACAACTACAAAGACACTATCCATTCCAATGATTATCTTTGGTAACCCAACAATGAAGTCCATACTGATACATTCCTATGGCCTATTGAGAATGGGTAGTGGTTGATATAAACCAACATTTGATGTCATATCCTTAGCTCCCTGAGATACCATGCATTGTTCTACATACTTCCTCACATCTCTTTGCATCCTTGGCTAGTAGTAGAACCTCTAAACTGATTCAAGGGTCTTATTGAGACTAAAATGGCCACTAAGACTACCATTGTGTTTTTCTTGTATCAGGTTATCTCTCATAGATCCCTTGGGCACACATAATTGTCCTCCCCTAAACAACAACCTATTTTGTAACGTGTAATCTGAAAACTAGTCATGAAAGTGATTTTTGAACTCCATACATGTACCTTGTAAGCCCTTGAGAAGTCTTCATCTTGTTTGTAGAGATCTTTAAAAATTTCCACTGCAATACTCTGCAACTACACCTCTTGAATAGTGAGTATCCTTTATCTCAATGCATCAACAACCTTTTTCATCTACCCCTTTTATTCTTTATGGTAAAGGTATAAGCTTGCAATAACTCCATCCACTTAAAATGCCTATTGCTTAACTTCTCTTGGGTGTTGATGTAACTCAAAGCTTCATTGTCTATGAACACTATAAATTCCTTGGGTAGGAGATAATGTCTCCTTTTCCTAAGGGCTTGAACTGGGGCATAGAGTTCTAGGTCATAGGAGGAATATTTCTTCTTGGCCTCATTTAATTTTTCACTATAAAAATCCACTGCTCTACCCTCTTGGGTTAAAATAGCCCCTATTTCTATATTATTAGCATCACTTTCTAAGGTAAACAATTTATCAAAACTTGGTAACACAAGAATGGTTTGGGTGGATACCTTTGTTTTCAACATCTCAAAACCCCTATTGGCTTCTTCAGTCCAACTAAAATTAGTCTTAAACCCACCCTTTATGGTATCCAGCATTGGAGCACAAATGACACTAAAACCATTAATAAATTTCCTATAGAATTGGGCAAGCCCATGAAAAATCCTTACCTCAGTACCATATGTGGGAGTAGTCCATTTGAGTATAGCCTCCACCTTGCTAGAATTCATCTTTAATGTCCCTTGTGAAACCACAAATCCAAGATACACCAATTATTATTTCAAAAACTCACACTTCTCCAAGTTGATAGCTAACTTATCCTCTTGCAACCTCTTCAAAACAATCTGCAAATACTCAAGGTGCTCATACTTATTATTTCTAAAGATGAGTATGTCATTAAGGTAAACCACCACAAACACAGCTATGTAGTCCTTCAAAACTTCATTCATCAATCTAATGAATGTGCTAGGGGCATTTCTAAGCCCAAATGACATTACAAGCCATTCATACAGTCCTTCTATAGTCTTGAAGGTTGTTTTCCATTGATCCCCTTCCTTAATCTAGATTTGATGGTATCCACTCTTTAAATTCAACTTTGTGAAGTATTTATCCCCACCAAGACAATCCATTAGGTCCTCTATCCTAGGGATTGGAAACCTTTATCTTATTGTTATTATGTTTATAGCTCTATAATATGTGCATAACCTCCACTTACCTCCTTTTTTTTATGCCAACACCACTGGTACTGCAGAATAAATTATGATCTTCTTTATAAGCCCTTGATCCAATAACTCTTGCACTTGTCTCACTATCTCCTTATTGTACTCAGGGGTCATTTTATAAACTTCCTTATTGGGCAGTGATGCACCTTGTATGAAGTCAATTTTGTGACTTATTGGTCTCTGTGGTGGGAATACTATTGGTGATCCATCACTAACAATTTCCTTAAACTACTCCAAAAGGTCTTGTATAACTTGCAGGAATTATTTTCCTCCAACTACCAACACATTAGGACTAGTCTTCTCTCCTATTTCCTCCACCTGGGACTAGATTTTGCATGTCACTCTATCCTTTTGAAAAGAATAGGAATTATTCTCTCCATTATGCATGGATTTTCTATCAAACTTCCATGGTCTTCCCAAAAGAAGATGACAAGCATCCATATGAAGCACATCACAAATAATCTTGTCATGGTATCCTCCAATTGAAAATTCAATCTAGGCTTGTTCATTTACTAGGACATGTTGTCCTTTGTTCAACCATGTCATCTTATAAGGATGGCCATGAGGTATATTAGTCACTCCAAGTTTGTATGTTGGTTCTTCAAATAGTATGTTGTCATTTGACCCTAAGTCAATGATCACCTTGCATACTTTGCCAAGAATCATGCATTTCACTTTGAAACGTGGTCTCCTTTGCTTAGGTTCTTCTCTAAATGATTCCTTGATTAGAACTCTCGTTATCATTACATTCTCCCCTCTCTAAATCAAGATTAACCTCAGGAGACTTGACACTACTGGTGTCTTCTTGTACATAATTCACTCTTCTTTCTGATTGAGAGGATATTTCTTTCTTGGGATATCTATATGGAGGATGCCCAAATTGGTTGGAGTTATAACACATCATGTTTGCAAATGAACTTCTATTGGATCTTCCACCAAATCTTCCTCTACCACCACTATTAGGACCTCTCCTCATCCATAACTACCTCTGCTACTGGGCTCACTACTATGCTCTATCAATTTTGTCTCCCCTTGGGGTCTTGATTCATTGCCCCTACCAACATAACTACCTCTATGACCTCTTGAGTCTCTACCTCTTCCTCTTCCTCTACTAGTGGCCTCATACTTATTCTTTCTCTTGTCTTCAACTTTAAGATCCAATTGATAATGGTTATATATAGTGGTAGGTGTCAAGAGACTTATTTTCTCTTGAATTCTTGATTTTAACCCATTTAGATAATGGGTCACTTTTATGTTTTCATCCTTTGTCACTTTAGACCTTAGGCATAACTTATAAAAATCCTCTATGTAGGCACTCACCTCTAAATCTCTTTGTCTTAGATTCTTCCTCTTCTTGTGGATTTGTATCTGATAGTCCTCAAGGATATAGGTGTCCCTGATATTTTCACCCATACCTTTCCAAGTAGAGATTTTCTTCTTTCCTTCCTTTAGCCTTTCATCCTGTACAAACTTCCACCATGTGAGGGCAGTCCCTCTCAATCTAGTCTTGGCCACTTTCACCTTTTGAGCTTCTCTCATACTCTCACATTCAAAGTGGTTTTCTAAACCCTCTATCCATTCCATTACACCTCTGGTTCCATTTTTTGACTGAACAAGGGTACACCTTCCAATGATTTGCCACCCATGGATTTGAGGGCCCTAAGGAATTGCTCTTCTTGTAGTAATGGATCAGGTTCTAGCACCTCATTCTCTACTGCCACTAACTTTCCTTTTCCCTCTATCTCTTTCACATTCTCACTCACTTCTTCTATCTTAGCTTGCACTTCATCAAGCTTAGTTGACACTTCTGGTAGTTATTCCCTTAGGAGTCTATTCTCCTCCTCTTGCTCATAGACTTTCTTTACCAACTCTATGTTGTTCACCATTGTTGAATCACCCACTAATTCAACATCACTCATATACTTTTCTAGCCCAAATATTTTAGGGTTCTGATAACAAATTGATAAGGAGAGATTGTTCACCCTTGAACTTAGCCAAGTTCAAGAAAAGTCACATAAGAATTGCACTAGGGTGTTATTGATCACTAATATTCCTAGGAGAATTTCAAAATAATCCTAATGCTTCCCTTCAATCCTCCTATCAATTTTAATAATTCAACCACCTAGGCTTCCATATAGCTCACCAGGATAAGCCCTCTCACAAAGCTTATAATCACTTCACCAACTTTGCAGGAGTAAGGATGTGTTCTTGGATCATTTAACTTCACAATTCCAAAATCTATCAAGTTATTAGGTTCATTTATTAATCACTACCCATTATTCCTACTAATTAGGGCTAGAATCAATTAGGCCTCAATTAGCCCTATTTTCTAGGGATTTTTCTTTCTTGGGAAAAAATTCCACACAACTCCACAATCCAAACTATAATCTAGCTACCCTTTTCAAAACCTTAGAATATTTTCTAGTTCTTATGTCTTGAAGGTGTCCGTACAACACTGAACCCTAATTGGGCTATTTCCTTAATAAATGAACCAGTCTCTGCAAATAGTGTTCAAAATCTAGTCATATAGATTCAAATGTCCTCCAACCCATGCACCAAGCTTGGTCAGGGTCACATCCACACCACTGAGGTATTGGATTTCTTATCTCAATCCCCTCCTACAAATGAAACACTATGTTCTTCTCTTTTCCCTAGTTGGTCTATTGCCAAGCTTGCCTAGGGAAAGAGCTCAAAATTCACCATTGCAACTTCTGCAACCAAAACAAATAAAAAAATACTGTAAAAAGGCTCCTCTTTCATTCCTCTAGGGCATGTTTACTTGTCATGGTCAAAAATCCCTAAGGAGCCATTTTTCTATATACAACCCTGACTAGTCAAGAGAACACAGAGTAGTGATAACAATTAAATACAAAACCTAAGAACTACTCCACTCTAAAATACATTGTAAACTAACTCCAAGAACTTATTTACGGTTAAAACAAAGCTAATTCAATCCATTTACAATGCTTGTTAATTAAAATCTAAAAAAATCATGACATTACAATAATTGCAACTCTTCTATTGCTTTGAATATGTAACCAGAAAAGTCCAACCTTCGTAAAATGCCATGGAAGTCCTTAAATATGTTTCTTCTACCTAGGAAAACTATTCAAACCAACCCATAACTGCATTTGGGAACAAAGAAACATTTCAGCAAATGTTGTCAAGCAACATTTGAAAGTTGCAAATGTTGCTCAAGAAACATTTAGCACTTTTTACAAATTTTTCTCTTTCAATGTTATAACCCCATGATTGGATTGAATAAGGTTATAAAACATATGTCCTAAGATATAATACACCCCAAAAATTTCCATCTAAGCATTTTAATTTCCAAAAACATGTTTTGTCCCATTTTGTTCATCGAGACATTACAAAGTTCACTTGGACTAAAAAGAACACAACACAACAAAAAACTCTCCTATAACATTTCAATCCAATCCTAAGATTTCCTAAACAATCCTATCGAAACCCTAGACCACTTTAATTCCTTTCAAAAAAATGGAGGGCTCCATTGTTAGGTTCTCCTGCACCAGAAAGGGTAACAAGAGCTTATTCTCCATGGAGTAATACTTATCTGAAAATGAGGATATTGATGAAATAATTGAGGAATCTCTATTTATAGATATTTCACAAAAGAAAGAGGAGAACATATTGCATGCCAAATTCATTACAGGTGCATGGATGATATATTTTTGATGTTCAAATCCTATGACAGGAGACAAGAGAAGATTTATCAAGTTTGAAGAATATGATGGTAGAGAAATAAGGTTTATATAGAAGATAGTAGTGCACATATCAAAGTCATTGGAACTATTTCAATTGATGGTATGCATAGAATTTATGATGTTTATTATTTTGAAGTCTTGAAACATAATTTTTAAAGTGTTACTCAAATGTATAAGAAAGGTTATGAATTTATTTTTAAAAGTGATTGTTGTGTTATCAAAAATAAGAAGAGTGGTAAAAAGGGTGTCAAAGATTTTATGTTTGTTGGGAATATCTATTATATTCAAGAAAAATGTGACAATCTGTGTTTTCTAAGTCAATGAAATAAAATATGGGGAGATGAAGTTGTGATGGAACTCAAACAAGAAAAACTGGATTTTGCATTGATAAAAAATCATGAGGAGAGAAAGGAAGAATTAGAAAATCTGACAGAATTCAAATAGTTTTGGGTAGACCAAAAGTAGGAAGAAGATAACAAGGATTTGGTAGACCGAACGCATGAAGAAGACAATAAGGATATGGTAGACTAGAAAGAGGTGGAAGATAAAAAGTATTTGGTAGAATAGAAGTAGGTGGAAGACAAAAGGGAACTGGTCGATCGAAAGAAGGTTAAAGACAAAAAGAATTAGATACAACCAAAGGAAAAAAGGAACTGATGAATCAAAGACCTCCTCTTATTTGGTCCAGGTATTCATGTTTCAAAATAATTTTTTTTCTTGCAATAAAGTAGGGCACAAATTTAATGAATATAGAATTCTGAAAAGGATTTATGTTTTTTTATGGAAGATGTTATCATTGCAATAAGTTAGGGCATAAGGTACTTCAATGCATAATTAGATTGAAATTTAAGAACTTCAATAAAGTAAATTTGAATATAAATATCAAGAGATTAAATGGATATTTTTATGTTTGCAATGGATATAGACACAAAAAGGTTGAATGCAGTATAAATATCAATGTCACTAATAATAAAACTACAAAAATGAAAAAGACTGGTCTAGTTTGCTATAACTATAACATGACATGACATATTGCACTCTCTCTCATCTTAATGATGGATCACAGTGTGTGATCCGAAACCTTGATTCTAAAAACACTTACACAATCAAATCCAGGAGCAAATAACAAATATTGCAAGGTTTTGCAAAAGCATGGATAAGAAGGATGATTGTTTGATGATTGCAAAAGACTCAAAAGAAAGGAATGAGGCATATTTGATGAAGGGGGAAAAGGGTGCTTCTAATGGTGGCTTGACATCCATTTTGGATTTTTTTTCCTCCTCCATTAAATTCCTTAGACTACAAGGTCTAAGGAGGAGTTTTCGTGGAAATGTTTTTGCCCCTTTGCTATTCAATGTTGAGTATCTTGTCAATATGGAAATAAATCTTGAAGCTTTTTTTGGAGGTGAAATGTAGGTATAGGAAAGGTTTCTAAGAAGGGGTGTCATTAATCACCAACATTAACCTTACAAAATACAATCTCAAATATTCTCTTAATAGATTTATCTATTATAGCTTAATTAACCTATGATAGTGTTATCAGTTACCATAACATTAAAAATTCATCCAACATAAAGTAAAAATCCAGATAAAATCAACACCAGTATTTATCTTGTGGAAACCTGATTAGGGAAAAAAACACGGTGTGAGATCCGTTACCACAAAAGTTGTACTCTTTTGAAAAATGCCCAATTAAGAGCTTGCCCAGTTAAGGTTTACAAAAGCACTGTTAAAAGCTACCGAGTTATGTGATTTACCTAGAGACCTGTTAAAGTATTGTACCCTATTAGGAGTAACCTAGTTAGAGGATTTTAGACACTCTTTTGAGAATAACACCTTGTTAAAGGATTTACAATAGACTTGTTAGGGTCACCCGATAAGGGATTTTATTGTCATAGTTATTAGAGAGTAACAACCTAAAAATTGATCTATAGTTTGCACTAACTCTTCTATATCACATCCAATAAAGTTCCTTAACATAATAGCTTTCAATTCTAATCAGTTGTGTCCTCTTCTCTGATCGCAACAATCCTTCTGTAATTAGTTATTTTTTTCAACTGATATCTTGTCTTCATCTCCATCACAATACCAAACTTCTTCTTGCCTCTTCCTTAAGTAGATAATAGTTAATAAACAAAACCTAAACCTAGATCCAATTATCATAACTTCATCACCTTATTAAACCATTTCCCTATTCTTTCTCCTTGTTGGTTGCATCATGATTTCTCCTTTTAATCAATAGTTTTCGGCTTCCGATAGCTAACCTCCTTACACCTTATAAGACTTCTTTCTCTCTGATAGTTAATACTTTGGTTATTTGACTTTTTTACATCAATGAAAAAATATATAACTGATCTAACATTTATTTTAACTTCACTTAACTTCCTTATCAACTAGAGCATTTATGCCAACAATCTCTCCATATGCCAACAATATCCCCATTTGGCATTGATGGAAAACTTTGGAAAAATTCTAGTGATCCACCTTATCTGTACCTTTTTTTGTACTGATCTTTTAGTTTTGTCTATTCTTCTTATTCTTCTTCATCTCTCTCTTCTTTCTTACTTCTCTATTCTCTTATTCTTTATTCTCTTCTTCCTTTTTTCTCTCCCTTTGACATCAATGCCAAAGGTGATCAATCTTACTATTCTATCTTCTGATTTTTCTTTCTTTTTTTTTACTTGCCTATATTGCTCCCCCATAGAGTAGCCCGCTTGTACATAAATTAATACTTAAGATATCATGTTAGAATGTTATGAAGAGATGCATACCGCATATGCTTTCAGTTAAATTACAATAAGGGTAGGACCCCTAGTTTATCTCTTAGATATTCAAATCTCTTCTTAGCTAATGGTTTAGTTGATATATCAGCAACTTGTTCCTTTGTAGGAATGTACTCTAATCTTACCTCTTTATCCTGTACCTTCTCCCTTAGAAAATGATACTTTATAGCTATGTGCTTGGTCTTTGAGTGCATTACCAGGTTCTTGATATATCAATGGTACTTGTGTTGTCACAATGTATATAACAATAGGTTCTTCAACTTTATTATGTATTCCTTCTAATATTTGTTTTATCCATAACACTTGCTGAAAATTAATGGCAGAAACAACATATTCAGCTTCAGCTGTAGATTCTAAAATACAATTCTACTTTTTGCTTGTCCATGACACTAATCTGCTTCCCAAATAGAAAGCTACTCCACTTGTACTTTTTTTATCATCAATATTTACAGCTCAATCTTCATAGGTATATGCTTTAAGATTAAAATCTCCTTTCGTTTCATACCATAAACCATAAGTTTTTGTTCCTTTAAGATATCTGAATATACTCTTAACTATAATCATATGTGAATCCTTAGGATCAGATAAAAATATAGTAACTATTCCAACTGCATGTGTAATATTAGGTCTATTGTGAACAACATATTGTTTCTTTCCAATCATTGATTAGTATAATGTTTCATTCACTTCTTTAGAATCATCCTCTTTTGATAGTTTACAACTAGTTACCATAGGTGTACCGACAGGTTTTGAATTTTCCATTCCAAAAGTTTTCAATATTTCCTTAATGTATTTAGACTAATTTATGTAAATACCTTTTGTCATCTATTTTACTTGTAAACCAATAAAGAATTTTATTTCTCCAATCATAGACATCTCAAATTTTTTCCTCATTTCTTAAGAAAAAGATTTACTAAGTAAATCATTTCCTCCAAAGATCATATCATCAACAAATATTTCAGCAATCAAAACCGTCTTCACTTTCAGTTTTAAAATACACATCACTATTATTAATAGCTCTTTCAAATCCAGTCTCAACTAAATATGAATGTAGTCTTTCATACCATGCTCTCAGTGCTTTCTTAAAACCATATAGTACTTTCTGCAATCTACAAACTAAATCCTTACCTTGTTGAACAACAAATCCTTCAGGTTGCTCAATATAGACTTCTTCTTCAATATTCCATTCAGAAATGTTGATTTAACATCCATTTGATAAAATTTAAATCCTTTATATGTTGCATAAGCCAGTAATATTCTGACTCCTTCCAATCTAGCAGTAGGTGCAAAAGTCTCTCCATAATATAATCCTTCTTCCTATGCATAACCTTTGCAAACCAATCTAGCTTTATTTCTTATTACTTCACCATTCTCATCAAATTTATTTTTGAAAACCCATTTTGTTCCTATAACATTTTTATCTTTAGGTCTAGGAACTAACGACCATGTTTTGTTCTTCTTAATCTGTTCAATCTCTTTTTTCATTTCTTGTATCCAGTCTTCATCTTTTAGTGCATCTTTTATCAATCTCAATTCCATCTGTAATAGTAGACATGTAGTATTTTTGTCTCTTAATTGGCTTCTGTTTAATACTCCATCACTTCTATCTCCTAGTATATATGTCAAGCTATGATTAATCCTTATATTTTTTGGTGTTACAGTTTCCATAGTTTGAATTCTTTCATTTCTATTATTTGTTTCACTTAGCGATGTTGTTATCAGTTGGGTGTTATCGGTGTCTGTACTTTCTTTTTTTGTTTCTAACTTTTGAGGTTCAAAGTAAATTAATTCACTATATCCTTCTAGTTTCTTTCCACTATTATTTTCATTTTGTTCTGAAAATTCATCATCTTTACATTTGCGCTTTCAATGATCTTATTTTTTTTTGTTCAAACACTTGAATGCTTTACTCTTAGTAGAGTGTCCTGGAAATCTTTCTCCATCACTTTTACTATCAAACTTTCGATTTCTATCATCCTTCTTAATATAACATTTACTTCCAAATATTCTGAAATAACTAACATTAGGTGTTCGATCATACAAGATTTCACAAGGTGTCTTGTTTTCTCCTTTCTTGAGTTGTACCTGATTCAGTGTGTATACTGAAGTGCTAACAAATTCTCTCTAGAATTTTTTTGCAACTCCTTTTTTGTTTAACAATGTTCTACCACATTCTATAATAGATATATTTCTTCTTTCTCCAATTCCATTCTATTGAGGCATTCTTGGTGCAGTCAATTATCTCTTAATTCCATTATCTTCAAAATACTCATTGAATTCATTAGAAGTAAATTCACCACCTCTATCTCACCTAAGACATTTCAAATTTTTTCCAATTTCTTTTTTAACTCTAGCTTTATACATCTTAAAAATATCAAAAGCATCTGATTTAAATTTTAAAAGCATCACCAAAGACATCCTTGAGTAGTTGTTGACAAACAATATAAATTATTTGTCTCCATTATAGCTTTTTTACTTATAGGTCCGCACAAATCCGTGTGTACCAAATCTAAGATATGTTCTATAGAGTAGAATTTTCTTGATAAAATTGAACTAGTCATCTTACCTAACTGGCACTTTTTACATACTTCTTTCTCTGGGTTATTTAGTATTGGTATACCTCTCATACTTTTGTTCTTGCTAGAACCTTTACCAAATTATCAAATTTCACATGACACAATCTCGTAAGCCATAACCAGTTTTCTTCAACTTTAGCAATGAAACAATGACCAATTATACCAATTTTAGTATTTAGTTTGAAAATATTACCTTTTTTCTATCCACCGGTACCAATACATTTTCCAGTCTTCTCAAATATTTTGCATTTCCCATTACTAAACTCAAATTTGAATCTTTTTTTAATTCAACTAACACACGCTTAACAAAGTATATTTTAATCTTTTGACCCAATAAACATCATCACAAGTAATATCATCAGTTAAAGAAATAGTATCTTTACCTCTAACCATGCAAGGAGAATCATTTCCAAATGTAATTGTACCTCCATCACATTGTTCCATGGTTATGAATCTATCTTTATCTCTAGTCATATGGTTTGTACAACAGTTGTTAATGATCCAATCATTGTTATAGTTCACATTGGAGATCAAAGTTTTCTCTTCTCTGATATCGACATTGTTGGTAGATTGATCTTGTTTTAAAGAAACAAACACTATTTCCTCATCATTATCATCTCCATCAGTATTGTAATCAATTTCTTCTTCTTCAGCAATGTAGCATAACTTTTTTCTCTTCTGAGTGAAATCTTTGTACTTCTTGTATCTATCTTTCTTTTCTCCATCATGTTCCTATTGGAAATGAGCTGAGTAACTGAGAGGGGAGGGGTGAATCAATTACCACAAATAAAAATCCAAGTCCCTTAGATGTCTTAAACAAATTTATCATTGTTGCTTGGTTAACACAGATATTCTACTGTCACTCGGTTAACATAGAAAATCTTAAGATATTAACTGTGATTATCCTTTAGTAATTAATTGCAAAAACATAAACCATAAAGAAAATAACATGTACACAGATAACTCCAAGATTTAATGTGGAAACCCAGTATGGTAAAAATGACCAATTGCAACTAGTCACTATTTTTCAGTCTTCTGAAGTGAGCCCTGTTAGGAGCCAACCCTATTAAAGGTTACAATAGCACACTATTAGGTGTGACCCTGTTAGAGGATTTAATCACCCTATAAGGAGTGGCCTTGTGAGAGGTTTTCAAATACTTCAATTTAGAAATGTCACCTTGTGAGAGGATTTACAAAAGATTTTTAAGTCTACTCTGCTAAGAGATTTTGATTACTGCTACAATTGTTAGAAAGTAATAATGGATTGACATGTTTTGATAAGAAACTGTCTTTGCTGATTCAGATCTTTATTCTAGATTTAATTACTTGATCCTCACTAATTAGATATTTTGTTACAACTCTATGTGTTCTATCCTCAATCAAAATCCCATCTGATTTCACCTTCACTCTTTATGTCATAAACACATATCTTACTTTCTTACTTCACACTTATTCAATCCAAACTTTACCTTATATAT
>MU223207.1:2219007-2231885 GCA_018584345.1 Thuja plicata | reverse complement strand
ATATATATATATATATCAGTTAGACTGAACAAACTTAACATGTTGGTCCCAAATTATTTTAGTATCTCTTTGATGTATTTAGAATAAGTAATATAGATACCATCCTTCATCTAATAAACTTATAAAGCAAAAAATAATTTGAATTCACCAAACATAGGCATCTCAAATTCCTTACGCATAGCTTCAGAGAATGCTTTGCATAAATCATTGTAACCAGTAAATAATATATCATCCACAAATATTTCTTCTAATAATATATTTTTCTGAGGTCCTTCTTTGATGTACAAGCTACTATTATCATTAGCTCCCTAAAATCCAATTGTAGACATCCAAAAATATTAATATCATTATTAATATAAATTTCGCTCTTATTCCTCTAACTATTTAGTTCAATCAATTAAATAGTTTCATAGTTGATATTCAATCAATGATCAAATACTATTCCAATGTATTTTATTTAAATATGTTTGCCTCACAAAATCCCCTTTTTAATAAATTTATATTTATTAAAATCCCTTCATATTTCTAATTCTTCTAAACTATGATTTATTCAAATCTAATTTGAATTATAACCTAAAACCTAGCTAGGAACCTATTAATCCAACCTAGAGACCTACCCTAAGCCTACTCTATTCCTACTCTACTCCCATCACCTCACTTCCTAAACATGTTTCCCTACCTAACTATCCTCTAATCATACTTAAAGTGTGATTCCTAACCTTTTTAAGGCTAATGGAATGCTCACCCACATGGGGAAATTCTCTCCAAAAAGGTCACCCATTCCTCTTAAATTCCTTTTACAAGTTTGTCTCCCACTTGGAAATCTTGAGCCACTCAACATTTAATGCCAAGTTTGACTCAAATTTAGCCATCCCTTCAAGCCTCTGTGTCCCTTATGTGGCTCTTATGTGGATGCCACATAGATGCCACCTCATCCAAGCCCTCCCCTTCTCTCCCAAAATTCTATAAATAGAGGCCTTCTCCTCTTCGTTTATCATCTCTCAATTTGCATTATTATCATGCTATTCTAATGTTGAGAGTTCATTTCTAGTTTCTCATGCTTTTATGCTTAAATCACATAGATATCATATGCTAGGATAATCTTGGTGAATGAATCATATTTCCTTCTTGTATTGCATATCATTTCTAGTTTGATAGATATCATCTTGAAGAAGATTTGAGACTAGTTCTTCATACTAGTTCTTGAATCTCCCTTCTTGCCTATCAACCTTGCATTGCATTGGGGCTTTGATCCTTTTGTGTTTGAGATAGCACACCTACATCCAATCAAAAAAGATAAAATTAAATAAGTGGAACAGTGTTCAATTTACTTGTTTTTATCTCAATCCGATGTTATGTTGAAGTCTTGTTTGGTTTCTTTCTTCTTTCATGAATTCTATGTGCTAACCCACTAACTTGTCATGTTTGAGCTTGCTCCCAACAGATAGAATATTTCATCATACTAGACCAATACTTATCAACTAATCATGCAATCTTTCATACGAGGCTCTAGGAGCTTGTTTTAATCCATACAATGCTTTGTACAGTTTGCAAACCATATTCCTTTTGCTAGGATCTACAAAACCTTCATGTTTCTCAATATAGACTTCATCTTCAAGATTTCGATTCAAGAATGCATATTTTAATCCATTTGATATACCTTGTATCCTTTGTGTGCAGCATATGCCAGAAGAGTTCTGACTCCTTCAAGTCTGTCAATAGGAGAAAAAGTTTCTCCATAATCAATACTGATGGGGAGCTCCTCTCCTAGAGCCTTCTAGCTCTCTCTAAGACCTTCTCTTGGTCTTCTTTAGGGTTTCCATCTCTACCCTAATTAGAGGATTCCTCTCTGATCCCCAATTTCACTAGGAGCTCTCCACCAACATCAAACTCTTCAGTAATCTCTCCTCCATAACCTTCTTGCATCCATGGCTTGACTAGCCTCCTACCACTCCAATGGTGTCAAATTCTTAAGGATTGGTTTCCTAACTCCTCTTAGGTCTAATCCAACCTCTATGGATTCAATTTTGTGGATCCTTCACCCATTTTTCAATCGAGTTCCAAAATACTAGCCTTTTAGGCCTTGTAGCCTTTTTAGGCCTATTCGCCCTCCTAAACACTGAAAAGGTGGATTTTCTCCTAAAATCCCTTAACACCAATAGAAAAAATTGCATATTATTTTTGGGTTTTTCCTCACCTTAGAGACTTTCTTGTTCTCCAATTCCCACACTGTCCATATAGTGGACTTCCACCAAACCCCTAAAAATAAGGGTTTCTAGGGCATGAAGACTGGTCTGGTTTCTTGGGCTTCTTTAGTTGATTAATTGGATTCCTCAGAAATTCTCCTTCCATCATAAGGTCTGCACTTAATGACCCCACACTCCTCCAACCTTTATTGGCACACACCAATCACTTAGCAACCTCCATTGCCTCTGCACTGTTCAGTCACCCTAGCCAGAATAACCAGTACTCACCTAGGGCCTGAATGTTCTCAAGCTTCCCCTGTACACACACACTCCACAAGCCATATCTACAAATTATATACAATTCTTTAATGGATTCCAATTTTTCATGGAGTTTGAACCATGGGAACACCAAGAAAAACCGTCTTTTACATGGCTGGACCAAAACTGGCCAATCAACTCACAAAATACAAGAAATTAAACAAAAGCTAACCAGAAAGAATGAATAACTAATTTAATTCCACAAAGATATGAGGAATTACATTTCAAACACTCTCCATTCTTTCATTCAATCCATTCAATCCACAGAAGTGATGGATGATGGCTCTGTATACTAATTACAGTGTAAATTGGTTCTTTTCAATAACCGGTCCTTACACAATGAAATATCCCCATCAAATTAGGGTTGAATTCACCTTATATACTATAATTCCTCATGTCTAGACCGTCTGGTTTGGATTTGGGCATCATAAGAGTCAATTCCTAAAATCTAGGAAATGTTGTCATGACAACTTTTAAAAGTTGTCATGGCAACTTTGACAACTTTTGTCAAAATGACACTTTCTCCACATTGATGGTCCCATTTGGTTTCAAACCTTACCAAATGACCTAAAATGACTTGAAAACATTAAAAACTTACAAATCTTCCCATTTTGGAATTTTGGTCAACCCTTTGACCTTTTGGTTGACTTCTAGGTTCTAGACCCCTAGAATCAACTTTGACTCAACCACACACAAACCCTAATCTTCTTTAACACTAAAAACATCTAAAAAACTCTAGGAAATTTATAACATAGTCCTTATTCATGGATGGTTGACCAAACCAACCTACAAGCCAAAATGTCTAAAGATCTTCCTAAAGACCTTAGGGTTCTCCTGCACCATCCTCCCCCTACAACAAGAAAGTTAAGGTACCTGTGGTGTTAGAAACTCCTAACCAATTCCATGCTTCTTGAAGTCACTCTCAGTTATCCAAGTAGCTTCTGACTCTGGTTGTTGTCTCCACTTCACTAGATGCTCTATATAGACTTTGTTTCTTGTCTTCTTCTTTACTCTTGAATCCAATATCTTTTCCACTTGTGGCTTGAATTGTTCCAGAGTCTTGAACTCTTACATATCCTTATGAACCTCTGTACTATACTACAACTCATCCATATCTATCCCCTTATACTTGATCAAATTCTTCACATTGAAGATTGGAGAAATTGACATCTCCTTGGGCAACTCCACCTTGTAAGCATTGGGTCCATACTTAGCCAATATCTTGCAAGGTCCAATTATTTTCATCTGTAGCTTACTAGCTATCCATTTTTGTAGTCTTCCCTTATTCAGGAACACCATTACTACCTCACCCACTTTAAACTACAAATCTCTTCTTCCCTCATCTCTTTTTGCCTTCAACTTCTGATTGGCCTCCATTAAGTTCTTTTTCACTTGTTCGTGAACTTCCTTCATTGATTGTGCGAAGTCATCAACATTTCCACTAACTCCCTCATATCCTTTGAGGTCCCTAACCTCCATCACACCCCTTGGATGTGCCCCATACACAATCTCAAATGGACTTTTCCCTATAGTCCTATTTGTGCTATCATTATAGGAAAATTCTGCCTATGGGATAACTTTCTCCCATCCTTGTCCATATTCCTTTGTTAGAAATCTAAGCAAGTTCCCAAGAACTCTATTGATTACTTCCATCTACCCATCCATTTGAGGATTATAGGAAGATCCATGAGATAAGTTTGTACCTAGTCTCTTTCATAGGGTCTTCCAAAAGTGTCGCATGAACTTCACATCCCTATCTGCAACAATGCTCATTGGTAGGCCATGAATCCTGACTATCTCCTAATGAAATTCCTATAGAATTGGGTTAACCCATGGAAGCTCCTATCTTCAGTCTATGTCTTAGGAGTAGGCCAGTTCAATATGGCCTCTACTTTCTCTTTATCCATTTTCAAGTCACCCTTGGAAACTACAAAGCCAAGGTAGACTAACTCTTCCTTCATGAACTCACTCTTCTCAAGGTTTATGGTGAGTTTCTCCTCATGCAACTTGTTCAACACTAACTCCAAGTGTTTCATATGATCCTCTTTGGTTTTACTGAATATGAGGATGTCATCTAAATAGAAAACTACAAAGACTCCTATATAGTCCTTCAAGACCTCATTCATCACCCTCATAAAGGTGTTTGGTGCATTGGTAAGCCCAAAGGGAATAACTAACCATTCATGCAACCCCTCTATATTCTTAAATGCAGACTTCCACTCATCACCTTCCTTCATCCTAATTTGATAGTACCCACTCTTCAATTCAATTTTAGAGAAGTGCTTAGCATCCCCAAGCAATCCATCAAGTCTTCTATTCTAGGAATTGGAAATCTATACCTGATATTTGTCCTATTTATTTCCCTAGAATTAGTACACATCCTCCACTTACCTCCCTTATTAGGAGCCAACACCACTAGGACAGCACAAGGGCTGATTCTTTTCCTAATCAATCCTTGATCCAATAATTCTTGCACCTGCCTGGCTATCTCCTTGTTTTTCTGTGGTGTTATCTTGTATGTAACTTTGTTTGGCAAGGATGCTCCTGGTATGAAGTCAATTTGATGACTTATCTCCCTTTTTGGTGGTAGTGAAGCTGGTGTACCTTGACATATTATTTCCTTGAACTGATCCAACAGTTCCATCACTTCTTTTGGCATAGGTTCTTGCTTATGAGTCTCCTCCTCCTTTGTCTTTAACAAGATTACATAGCCAACTTCTTCTTCTTTCATATCCCTTAGGAATTCTTTTCCATTCATCAACATGGCATTGGATTCTGCCTTCTCCACTATTTCCTCTTCTATTAAAGATTGTATTTTGAAAGGTACCCCATTTTTCTTGAAGGAGTACTTGTTATCTTTCCCATTATGGACAACTTCTCTGTCATACTGCCACGGTCTACCAAGCAATAGATGGAAAGAATCCATTGGAAACACATCGCATAGTATCCTATCTTGATACTTTCCAATGGAAAATTCTACCCACACTTGTTCATTCACCAAGATTTTTTGGCCCTTTAAACAATGTAACTTTATAAGGACACAAATGTGGGATTTTGGTGAGCTTCAACTTCTCTACTGCCTCCTCAAATATGGCATTATCTGTTGACCCTGAATCAATGATTACCTTGCACACCCTTCCCAATATCTTGCACTTTACTCTAAAAAGAGCCTTCCTTTGCTTGTGCTCATCTTTGGTGGGTGTCTTGATTAGTATTCTTCTCAACATAAGGTGTTCTCCTTTCTCTAAATCTAGGCTCACCTCTAATTGTTTAGAGCAATCTTCTTCTTGGACATAAGCTATCTTCTTCTCCCTTTGTGAGGATGTTGGTTTATCCAAAACCTATATGCAGGATGCCCCAACTATCCACAACTGTAGCATTTCATAGAAGAAAAGTGAGAGCTTCTCCCAAAACCTCATGTTCTTCCTCTGCCATTGTTATAAGAATTTCTTCCTCTATTATTGTATCGACCTCTACTACTTGTTTCTTGTCCTTTCTCTAAATATTTGGAGTCACTTTTTCCTCTACTGTCACTGCCTCTTCCACTTGAACCTCCTCTATGGACACCTCTATTGTCTCTACCCATTCCTCTACCTTTGGAGCTAGAATCTTGTCTCTTCTTGAGTTTCTCTTCCACTTTCAAAGCCATTTGAAAACAACTATGAATGGAAGTCAGGGTAAAGAGACTAAGTTCCTCTTGAATGTTCCACCTTAATCCATTAAGGTATATTGCAAATTTGATACTCTTAGTCTCTTGGATTCTTGATCTAAGAAATTTTTTTTGAAATTATTCAGTATAGGGTGGCACATGTAGGTCTTTTTACCTAAGGTTCTACCTCTTCTTATGCAGTTGAATTTCATAATCTTCTGGAAGGTAATTCTCCTTCACCTTTGCAACCATTGTCTTCCAATTTTCTATGGGCTTCTTTCCCTCTTTCTCTCTTTCTTCCTACAAGAACTTCCACCATGTGAGTGCTTGTCCTCTTAGCCTTGACTTGGCTATCTTCACCTTCTGTGCTTCTGTAATCCCATCACACTCGAAGTGATTCTCCATCCCTTCAAGTCATTCCATAACCATTTTTGTATCCATCTTACCAGACAATACTGGTATTCCTTCTAGATCCTTTCCACTCAATGCTTTGAGTTCCTTGAGGAATGGTTCCTCAAGTAGAAGAGCGCTAGGCTCTGGATCTACCTCCTCTTCTACTGGTTTCTTTCCTTTATCTATCCCTTCATGCATTTCTTCTCTCAACTTACTAGCATTCTCTACCATTTCTTCCATCTTGATCTTCATTTCCTCCATTGCTTATTCAATAATCCTATTCTTGATTTGTTGCTCTGACAAATCCTTGGCCAACTCTGCATTGGTTACCATGATGTTCTCACCTATGGATTCACTCCACTCTGACATACACTAATCCACTCCCAAGCCTTTCAATGGATCTGATACTAATTGGATGGGGAGATCCTCTCTTAGAGCCTTCTAGCTCTCTCTAAGACCTTCTCTTGGTTTTCTTTAGGGTTTCTATCTCTACCCTAACTAGAGGATTCCTCTATGATCCCCAATTTCACTAGGAGCTCTCCACCAACTTCAAACTCTTCACTAATCTCTCCTCTATAACCTTCTTGCATCCATGGCTGAACTAGCCTCCTACCACTCCAATGGTGTCAACTTCTTAAGGATTGGTTTCCTAACTCCTCTTAGGTCTAATCCAACCTCTATGGATTCAATTTTGTGGATCCTTCACCCATTTTTCAATCGAGTTCCAAAGTACTAGGATTTTGGGCCTTCTAGCCTTTTTAGGCCTATTAGCCCTCCTAAACACTGAAAAGGTGGATTTTCTCCTAAAATCCCTTAACACCCCTAGAAAAAAATTTCATATTCTTTTTGGGTTTTTCCTCACCTTAGATATTTTCTAGGTCTCCAATTCCCATAATGTCCATACAGTGGACTTCCACCAAACCCCTAAAAATAAGGGTTTCTAAGGCATGAAGACTGGTATGGTTTCTTGGGCTTCTTTAGTTGATCAGTTGGGTTCCTAAAAAATTCTACTTCCATCATAAGGTTTGCACTTCATTCCCCCACACTCCTCTAACCTTGATTTCCACACACCTGATGACATTAAGTTTCACCATTAGTATACTTAAAAGGAAAAACATGATAAAGGTCATCGGTACAAGCATAATCAGCAGACAACAACCATAACCGGCCGACAAAAAGCATACCCAACAGAACAAAATGTCACAAAAAAATTCTAAGTATGGAATTGCCTAATGAACACTGACAAGTGTTGTACTGACAAAGTAAACATGACATCATCTACGGGTCAATGACATAATACAAAGATCGTCACCGAAAATATAGTTTTGAGAAAAAAACTGACGGAGCAGAAAAGGCATACCCGATGAAAAGTTCAAGAAAGGAACACCAACAAAGAAGAAAACTGATAGACTGATAGAGCAGCCTGACCATTAGAACTGACAGTCATTTAGAAAACCCACAAATAGTGGATCTGACTTTTACACATCAGATAAAGCATTGTAATTCTATTTATAGAGTTTTAATTTGTTTTAAATCATTACTTGAGGGTCAATCAAGCATAATGTAAATGTTTTAAAGCATCCTAACAGATCAAAAATATATCTAACTAAAGATCAAGGTCAAGTTGTAAACCTTGGATCTAGAGTTAACTTGCGAAGCGTGAATCAAGAATATAGCTAAAATCTAGGATAAATAGATGTTCAATCAATTCTAAATTATGGATTCATTGTTGTTGATAGCCACGAAGAGAATCTAAGGAGCAGAAGGAAGAATTCATGCAAATTTTAGAAAAGAATTATATCTAGTTATCAAGAACACATAGAGGCTACTGACGTGTAGAGAAAGGTATTATTCAATCATGAAAAGATGATTACACATACATAGGAAGCTTTATTGGATCTGTCATCAGCAATTAGAGATTGCATACATCATCAGATCAAAGACTTATGTAGTTGCATTCTAACAAGTGCATCACATCTAAAATCCTTTTGTAGAAGGTGGACTTAACAGTTCTTTACAAATCTCTTAACAGTGTTGCTAAAGCTTCAAAAAAAGTAGATCTTAATAGGTCTCCATTGTAATACTCCTAACAGGGTAGGTCATTAGAAGTGACCAATTGTAAGCCTTAAGCGGCCCCTTCTTATCTGCAGATAGTGAAGTCTTGTGGGTAACAATCCCCACCACAGTTTTTAATTCCTAACAGGAGTTTTCTGTGATATCATATCTTGTGTTATGTGTTATCTATTTTCATAATGTTTCTTGTATGGTTACATATTAAAGAACTTATGTTATGATTGCATATGCATAAAGAAAGATTAACAATTAGATAAGATAATTTACAAACTAATGACTAAGGGTTAATGGGCTAACCAAGAAAATTTTTAGAGGTATTGATTCACCCCTCCCCTCTCAGTACTACATTCAAAAAATAATTCCAACAATTGGTATCAGAGCTAAGTCTCTTTCTTGAAAAGCTTAAAGACTTAAGAGAAAAGATCAGAGCAATGGAAAAGTACAGACTAGACAAGACTATTGAGAATGAGAAATTACATATGCAGATAAACTATGAGAAGTATAAAGAGGTGAGAATCAACTTGAGAAAAATTCTTGTTGAAAGAAAGATTATGGCAACTAGGCTGAATGAGAAGGACTGCAAAGAATTAGAAATACAAGATTACTTTGATTCAGCAGAATCAACATCAAGTAAAGCATCAGACCGATCAGATGAAAAGATCATAATTCTACATGAGGCCAATCAACATCTGACCAAGCAATTGAGAATTCTGCAAATCGGTCAAGAAACTCAAATGGTGAAAATGATTGATGTCATGAATGATGCAATAAAATCTGAAAATGAAAGAACACTAGCCATTGATGATAGGAGGAAAATAACATAGAAGCTGCAAGAGAAAGAATAAAAAATTCAAAGACTTACTGAGCATCACCATGAGATTACCAATCAGATTATCCTTATGAATCAAGAGGCAAACAAACTAAATACAGAACTCATTGAAAGAATACAGTCTATTGGTGAGCTAAGAGAATAGAATGAAAAATTGAAGCATTAAATAAAAGTCCAGAATCAACACAATGAATTGATCAAGAAAGCTGAAGATAGCAACAAAAAGATTGATGATTTTCTTGATGGACAGAGAAGAGTCAACAGCTACATAGGATTAGGGTACAACAAGAATGGTGAATCTTCTAATCAACCAGATCAAAGGAATGCTTTCAAAACCCCAAGATCCAAGAAGTTGTCATGCAATCACCATGGAAAACCCGGCCACACCTCAAACATTTGCTGAAGAAAAATGAAAGGTATTCCTCAAGCACAATTTACTTTCATTGGTAATTGTTATAAATGTCAAAAGAAAGGACAGAAGGCACATGAATATAGATCCAAAGTGATAAATCCAAAAAGGAAAACCTACATGGACAAGTATTTTCCTACCTACAAGATGAATGGGCATACACATGAGGAGTGCTGGAAAAAGAACAACAAGGCCTGGACACCAAAGGAAACTGATAATAGCTACAAACCAACAAGAGTAGGTAACTCATATGTTTGGGACTATAACACATGGGTAAACTACACAACATGTGGAAGGTATGGTCATATTGCTGCCAACTATATGAGAAAGTGGACCAGAAGGTCAAGAGGTTGGACCAATCTAGGTATGGCATGTTTGCATTGTCATAAGGTTGGACATGTGATAAGAGATTGCAAAGACCGACTGACATATACAAGTACTCATCCAAATAGAAATACCATTGATTACATCAAGAGAATGAGAAACAAGATGTGGGTAAAAGCCACAAACACTAAAGGTGTTGTAACAAGAAATGCAAATGGTGACACCCCATCCAATGGATCCAGTGACATCACTATTTCCAACTAAATTGCACAAGTAAGTATGGAATTGCATTATGACAAGTTATATTATGCATCGGTTCCATTACACAGTTCATATTGTAACATTAGGATGAATAAAATATCCAATATATTATTATTTGTTAAACTATTGAAAAACAATATCATCAGTTATTGGGTACAAATTTGCATCAGTGAACACACAGAGAAAAGTTAGCACTACTTACCAGAATGTATCGGTCATTACACAAATGCCAAGTTGCTAAGTGTAAACCAACGGACATCAGTGAACCTTGAGGCAACAAAAGCTGTCTTCGCCACTTTACTGACCATCATCAGTGAAGTCACCAAAGCTACTAGCAACCCCGACACTTTGTACAGACACCGAAGATGTTATTAATGCCTCTACCGACAAACTCAGTCTTTGTATACTGATGAGTTGGTGAGCATTAATGACAACTTAGGGCACAAAAGTTATAAAATCCTGATGAATGATCTCATTTTCGCACCTGTGATTTTTGAGAAGAGAAAAGCAGAGCATAGCGATTTCAAATAAAATTGAAGAGCAACCTCAGCAAAGACTCAACACTTCTTAGAGGATTCATAGGAAATCACAGAGATTCAGTAAGTAACCACATTCACTGACCACACTGTTTGATTTATGAAAAACCCTAAATTTCTGCAATGCGATGGCATTGACTTCTAGAGTTGAAAAGATTAAGGAAGATAAGAAGAAAATGTTCAAACTTGTCAGTAGAGGCTCTTGTGTTGAACCCAAATACAAGCTACACTCAGAAATAGCATCACAACCTGACGATTTCAGAGAATTCTCTAGAATCCCACCTAGGGTTTTGATGGTAGAGGACGTAAGGTCCTATATACACTGCAAGATCTCAAAAATAGGAGAGCTAGACCTAGATAATGCCTACAGGGCACTATGTGATGAAGCTAGAAAACTCAAAGAAGATCACAAGCATCCGGAAGCGAAAGGACTCATGAATGCACTACATTTTCCCAGAGTTTTCAAAACAAAATGGATAAAGATTGTTCTTAACAGAATGCACAACAAGACTCTATGGCTTAAAAATTCAAAACCAATAACAAAGGATGTTATTCATGCAGTTACTGGTTATCTTATAAATGATAAACCATAAGCTCACAAGCACCCATCCCTAAAGGAAGTGGAAAAACTAACTGGTGCTAAATCAAACAAAAGAGCTCTCAAGGTCAACACTATCCCCAATGTAGAACTCATGTTTGGTGCATGTGTGATAGGATATAAAATCTTCCAGGAAAGTAGAATGAATAGCATATCAAGCATCACTATGAGAAAAACATACAAAATCATCAAACAAGGAAAGAAGATGGATCTTGCAGAGATCTTGTTACATCAACTGGAGGAGAACATGTGCACTATAAGATCTTCAAGAATAAACGCTTGTAAGTTTGGTTCCCTCATAATGTGCATATTCTTTTACTTTGAAGAATACTTTCCTTCAATAGGAAAAGTTGTATAGGACACAGGCAGACCTATAACCATTCAGATAGGTGAATTCATAGAATCACTAGGAACAGATTTTGACAATGTAATTCATGAGTATTTCAAAACCATTAAGGAAATGTTGCAAACTAGAACAAGGATTCCTAAAAATTTGATAGAGGAACACAAAGAGAATATATGTTTCATGGTAGATATTGATTTCACGTATATCCAAGTAGTAGTACCTAGGAAGTCATGGCTTTCAAAGTTAGAATATGAAATCAAAATAGGACAATCCAATGAGTGCATTTAGACACTATTAAATGAACCAATTGACAACACACAAGAAAGATTTGGCACCTATGAAGAGGCCAAACAAAAGATTAAAACAAATATTGTTGTCAAGAAAGCTGTAAAATAGTCAAGCAGAATGGTGAAGAAATTAAAAGAGAAATTGAATATATCTTCTAAAGGTGAAGAAGAAAGGGAAGGTGAAGAGGAAACAGAGGGTAAGGAGGAACCGAAGGAAAGTCACCTATTGGTGATGAAGAAGAAGAGAATAACTCAGAAGGTACACAATCAAATTCTCCACCTCCTCCTACACCCAAGAAAGCAAGAACAACACCCGCTTCAAGAATAAGAAGCTAGACTGCAAAAGAGTCAACTCCTTCACCATTACCAAAAGGAAAAGTGAGGATATACAAGAGAAAACTATACCCTCCAAAAGTAAAAACCAAGAGGAGGAAGATGACTAGAACTAGAGAGGACTTAGAAGACTCATCTATGGATGAATCTGATGTAGAAATACAAAAGGAAAAGGAACCTTTGGTTCCAATGACAATTGAGAAAATATGCAACAACATCTCAGAATCCCAATCTATTTCTGATCCTAACATAAGGAAATGGTTAAAATTTAGTACAGAGGATCAAAATAAGATTGAAGAAGCAATAATTGTTAAAATGTGCAAACATCACTATGTT
>MU223207.1:2186712-2200326 GCA_018584345.1 Thuja plicata | reverse complement strand
AAATAAATAATAATAAATATATTTATGACAAAGTAATTGCCACTTATCTGAAAATGTTAAGTTGTGTCTTGTGTAAATATTAACTTAAATATAATTTCCTATCGGCTAACCCTTGCACCTCCTTTAGATGCAAGCACTAGTATTAATATTGAGTAGTAAATATGTGACTTCCTAACAAAACATAGATTAGAATAAAACATTTCTAATATTAACTATAAAAAAATTGTAGATAGCAATTAAGATGAATAAAAGAACATAAAAAAATCCCATGAATTTTTTTTCCTTGAAAATACTTTCGCAATAAATGTAGTATGATGGAAGGAAACCAAAAAGAGCACGCACAGTACACTGAAGTAAACAAAACCCTAGAAGAACCAAATCTGACTATAACTTTCCTCAACTTCTGCTATGAAAGTTTTGAATATTTATATGATTGTAACATCGTATTGTTTGAAATCCTATGAATTATAATAGTTTCTTATTGTGAAATAAATATTTTTGCAGATGTAGTTGAAAGACTTTTATTTCATAAACGTGCACTCGGTTCAGCCATAGACCGTTTGGGAAGGACACCCCTACATGTTGCTGCATCAGTCCCTCCATTCAAGGAGCTTGTGCCACCATTTCATTCTTGGTTGAAAAGAAGACATGTTAAAGAAAATGTAAAAATTGCAAACATGCTTCTAGATATAAATGAATCCTTATGTGATATAAAGAATGATGAAAGCCTAAATCCTCTTCACACTGCAGTAAAGGAGGGAAATGAAAAAGTAATGCAGTTATTATTAAAAAGAGGTGGAGATTGCATAGAGCAAGTAGATGATGAGGGGAGGAATGCTTTGCATCTAGCTGTCATAAATGCAGAATTGATATACGAGAGGAATTCACAGAATATGATGACTATGCTAGACTCTCTAGCATCTGCCACAAAAATGGTGATCAATGATTGTGACTGGCAAGGGAAAACAGCATTGGATATAACTATTGAAAGCATGGCTAAAGATGAACTACTATTCTCTGGGGTAAGTAATTGATTTCCTTGAGTTTTAAATATGAGAATGTATACATTTCCTTTTATAATCAAAAGAATGGATAGAAATAATAATAATACAAAAACAATTCGTAAATTTCATTAAAAATCTATTACTAAAATTGTTCTCACCTTTTTTTAAGAATTTTCTAAATTTTTAAAATAACATTGATGTTTTTTCAGAAATTATGAAGATAATTTCAAGTTTCTAAATGTATTTGATTAATGTTGATATTTCTTATCTTTCAAAAATTCTATCAAGATCAATAGAATATGTAAATATGTAATTCTTACGTTAGTAAGTATTTTTGTCTTATTTATAATTATTTAATCTTGAAGAGTATTAATGCATTAATTTTGTTTTTAATTTAATACAGTTTCCATGCTTAAATAGAATTATATATAGTAAGTCTATGTTCTTTTTTGAAACCGAACATATTCCTCGTTTATTTATGAATACATGGGTCAGGTTATATTAATTTATAAATATATCTACATATTCAAAAACAAAATATAGGACACAAGGTTGCTCCTCAAAGTCACAAGGGCCTAGAAACTAAGATAGTTGAGATAACAAGAAAGTTTCTTAAGTGACAAGAGCAACACTAGCGGGAGGCAAAGATCTTTTGGTTTTCTCTATACATTAGTTGGGTCTAGGATGGTATCAAGAATGGACCACCCCTCAACAACAATAACTTCTCACTCCTCCTTATTCTATGTTCAGTCCTCATAGGTGAATGCAAGGGCATCAACCCAATGATCAAGTAGGTCCACCTCTAGCGCTAATTTATTTTCTTGAATCTAAATCTGGAGCATAACATTATTGCAAGTAGAAGCTTTAGTGTAAAATAAATATAGAAGTAAAAGTTTTCTCCTATAGTTTTCTGACTCCTTCTCTCTTTCTTGTTCAAGGTTTCAGGATGCCTTTCAAAACCTGATGTATCTTTTTGTCTTTGGACACCTCTTCTTTGGCTTCTCTTCTTTCCAAAGTACCTTTGACGAAAGTGGGTTGTTGGATGCCCCCAAAAAATATAGTTATTTATGGCCTTCATGGCCTCCTTCCTTCTCTAAATCTATCTCTATTCTAGTTGGTATGGCCAGGAACAAGTTATGGAAGGCCTCTCAAACTCTTTTGTTTGAAATCAGGTTCCTAGACAAGTTAATTTCCATGGTTAGGATTTCATTTTGGAAACCTAGTAGGAATTTGGTTTGGGGTTCCATGAAAAATCTCTTTCTTCTAAAGAATGTGACCTCTTGAGGGGGCGGGTTCCCGTTGCATGTTAGTTATTTCTTCAATCAAAAGCATCTTCTTTGGTAGGGACTTGCTCCCTTTTGGTCTTTTGGCGGTCTCACTTGTTGTGAGCTCCTCCCTTTTATCCTGCCTTATGGCTTGATGTTACTTTAATGTACTATTGTAGATGGGTTCAGGCCCTATCCCAAATTGAACTTAATCAAAATGAAGTATCAATAGTGTCATGAGATATAATAGTAGCATTTCTATCTTTTCATTAAGAAAAAAAATCAACCCTAGAAGCATACTAGATTTAGGTATAAATGAACGGAATGTGAGACCAATCACCTCAAAAACCCTTTCTATGAAATTGTTTTTTTACTAAAAGCGGAAAAAAAATTGTGAATCAAACCCCACAAATGATGATCACATAAATAAAACTTGAAGAGGTATTTGAAAGACTTTAGTTGGCTATAAAATAGACAAGGGTCTGCAATACCCAAATACCAACGGCGCGAACCCATAGGAAATCCTTAGAAGAGTATACACCAAGAAAAAAGGGTGAACTTGGGCTCAAATAGGATCAACCAAATTTTATGAAACCATAGCTACCGAAAAGATGCCCATGTAACTATAAATGCCACAATATTTTGAAGAAACTCCCATTGCAAGGTGCAGAGAGAGAAATAATACCTAAAATATAGCTTATAATTATGAAAAGTGGTTTTGGGAGACCAATGTCAATCCTTCTACCATTTTTTAATAGGGTGAACACTGACTCTATGAAGCATCTATAGAGAAAAAACCAACATTAAAATGTCAAAATTCTCTCTATCTAGCCAAAAGAGTTGGTACTTGGTTTTAATATCTTCTTAAGAGAAAAGATTCATAGTAGCTCTAGGAAACATCATAGTTTGGATGTCCTTTTATTGAAATATCAAGGCATGAACCCAAGGAAAATGGCTTAGAGGAAGCCCTTGATTCTAAATAATTAAAGACCACTACAAGTTGTGTTGGCTAATATAAATACCAACTTGAAATCCAAAACTAGTCCATCAAAACTAGGGCTTGACAACTTCCTAAGCATGCCAAATGATTTTGGCAACAAAATTTCCCTCATTGTGAATAACATAATTCATGACTAGAGGGGTTTAAAAATTAATACCCTTCCAAGAAGGTTAGTTGGCTAGGAAACCGGAGGAGATCATAAATATATTCATTATGAAATTCAATTTTACTTACTTGCATTTGAAAGAAACGAAAGCATCATCCATAGAAATATACAAATGGGAATAGAAGATTTTTATTGTCGAAACCCTATTAATGGAAAAACCATGGAGAGGATTAACTCTCAATATAGTATAACTATTTATAATATATTATAAAATGATCACTGTAAGGATCAATGCCATGGGACTCACTACCCAAAAGAGATAAGTAAACAAAAAATGTATTATTATAGTTGCATCTCACATATGCATGAATTCAATTCCTTTTAGGCTTAGTAAACAAACTTCATACATTTTATCAAAACTATTGTAAGTTGCATCTAATTCTTAGTCATAATATATGGTAATCCCATATATTAGTGCATTATATCATCCAAAAGCCTTCATACCTTCTCAAAGGAGTATAACTTGTATATGTATGTTGATTTAATTAGTCTTCAAGTTGGTCATACATGATTCAATCAATAAGTTAGCTCCAAAATATCTTGCACGCTTCCTCCAAAATACTCCATACGATTTCAACATAAGTCATCCAAGGCCTAATAAGAATTAGTGTTATCTAGAAATAAAATGTGATAGTAAATCTTAACCTTACCCCAAAATTAAGGGACCAAAAACCATCACATATTGAAATGCGAATAAATTGATGAACTATTTTGTTATTATAGAAATAGGGCAACTGACAGACCAGACTTCAAGACATTATACATTACATTTTTTTCATCTACACCGCATACCAATATGAATATAGATACATTAATTATTCATAAATATAATAATCAATTTGTAAAACCATATCTACAACTGCAGAACAATGTGAACCCAAACACAATAATCAAAATTTACAAAAAACTACCAAAGCAGGTACAATGTAAGTCAACAAAAGTATCTTAACGTAAATGAAAACCAATATAGGCTATGCAAAACATTCTCCTCCTTATATTATCAACAAAATCATCAATGACTAAACTCTAGAAATCTCCCCTTTTTTTTGTTGATGGCAACATGCCAACAATTTATTCTTCACTCCCTTTTTTCTAAACCAATCTCGAAACTACTATACTTTCCCATAATTACTCATCACATTACTCTCCCCAAAAATCATTACTTTTCCCTTCAACATTAGTCTTGCCTTTTCTATCAAGGACAAATGGTATGAAAAAGATACCTTCTCATAGCTCCCCCTAAAACTAATAATGCAAAAGAAAAAAGAAACTCAATTACCTTTCTAAGGGAACATGTCCTTGTACTTCTCCTTCAATTCTTGAAGAATGTAATTCCAAGAAATGATAGAAAATATAAACAATTTTTTCTGACTATTACATTTCACAAGCAAGCCCATAACATCTACTAAGTTATCTGGCACCATCAAACTTAGCTTGCCTTTTTCTACATCATTTAGAAGTATGGTAAAATTATCTAGTTTTTCTTCAAATATCTCCTTGATTGTCCAAAATTATTTGACAAAATTATCTCTACACTAAAGTCAATTATGATTACAATATGTTAATCTTCCTCCCTTTAGTACCATCCTTATCTTTGAATATATCAAATATATGAGAATATTTGTTCAACTCTATCTCAGTGGTTCCAATATTTGGTTTTTGATTCTTTGTGGTAGTAGGCCATCTTAGACAATACTCATACCTATGGCCAACAATACTAACACACTTCCTCATGTCTTTTATGAAAGCTTTAAGTATTCTTTTGAGAAGCAACACACTTTTTACTTATGGCTCTCTATATTCTATCTTCTAAATCATCTTCTCCTTTTCTATGATCTTCATAGTCAATTATTCATTTATTTGTTCATTAGGAACAATATTGCTCCAAAGTAGATAGATAGCCAAGCTTCCACAATTCTTTATTAAATAGGATGGTCATGATGACCATACATCTCCCATCTTCCCTACTCCATCAAGTTGCTCAAGTATTTTTAATACTTTGTCAGTTTCATACGGATAATCATCAAAAGAACCAAAATGTTCATTAAATTAATTTTTTTGTTTTGTAACTATCTTCTTTTGTTTAGAATCCACCTTTGCAGGATATGTATCATCAATATTAATTGTCTCATTCTTCTATTTCTTTATGTTTTTCTTCTTCGTTGAAACTATAGATAGAACCTTAGTATATATTTTGTGTCTTCTCCTTCCAAAGTAATATGTTATGCATAATATAATTCAATGATTTCTTCATAAGTTCCATCCTTTTCTAAAAAGTAAATCTACTTGACATTTAGGGAGTTCCTCTACATACATCATACACTCATTTGCATTGATTTCATAACCAAGATTAGTTAACTAGGATTTTTGATGCATTTTACCTTCCATGAAGTAATAGGGAGGTAATGTGATATTCAATGATTTTTTTTGTGGCTAATATTCGCGAATTGGCTAATTTTTGAAATTTGAGAATCCAAATTTGGCTAATAAATTCAAGATTTAAGGTGACCTAAATCACCAAATTTTTACAAAATTTTATTTTAGAAATATTTTAATCGCTAAATAATTTATTTTATTAAAAATTTGAACTCAAAGATTCGCGTAATATTTGATAGATGGTTAGATTCAATTCGCCTAAATTTTATAAGTTATTATAGAAATATAAATTAATTTACCAATAATATATCATAAATATTAATTATAGTAGGGTTGTGTCACCAATATTAGTTGTCATTATTGATTTAAAACATAATCTAGTGATCTTCATTATATTCCATGAGGCAAAAATGTTACTATCTTATTTGTAACATTTATCGGGCCTAAGATTTACTTTGGATTGTTGATAAATCAATGACACTGAAGAAATTTTTGGTCCTATTATAATAATAAAAATAAAGATACAAATTTATCTCACACAATACAATGAGGATTATTTGATTATATTTTAAATAAATGGTAGCAACTAGATACTATAGAGTTCCCTTAAACCCATCAAATATTTTTGTACTTAGCCTAATAATTTTCTATAATAACTCTTTTTTCTTTAAATATAATTATTTTCCATGGTCACTAATGAAATTTTGGTTATTTTTTGAGATTTGCCAATATTTTCTACAAAAAAATTGTGATTACAAAATAATCGCCAATACAAATAATTTGTTTTCCCCAAAAATTGAGAGATTCACCAATAGGAATTAATTTTTTTAAAATAAAATGAAAGATTTGCCAAGATTTTATATATTTTTCTAGAGGGGGGTTTCTTAAAGTTATCCCTGGTGATATTTGTATTTCTCAAAATAATTTTTTTGAATCTTAAATCATGCAATCACATTCTTCTAGAGATCAATGAAATATTCTTTGCAAGAACTATTCTTGTCATTCAATCCATCACAATACCTTTAGATATGTTTTCCTATAGGTTTATCCCCATCCTATACAACATTCTCCTTTAGTAGTAAATAATTCATAAATTAAAATATAAGGCATACAACCAATGATCCAAAGAAAAATCATATCCTTCATTCTTAGTAAGTATAAGGTTGTTCAAGATTTGTCTTTTTTTTAGTAATTCACATAGGTCATAATATTTATTTTCCTTAGCCATTGAATACGAAACATATACAAAAACAAAATATGTAGATCCTTCTCTATTAAAAAGGTATTTTTTTACGTAATGCCCATTGCAACACATCTTATCAAAGGGTCTGTAATGCTATCAATTCTTAGAGCTCTCGATTCTGCAATTACGTCTGTCAAATTATCAACTTCCTTGTTCCTCACAAATTTCATTACTGGTGTGGGTCATTTAAACACAATCTAATTACTTCCTTAAGAACTTCCTTAGTAATCCAATATAGCTGATCTAACCAATATAGTGTTGCCATGAACTTTACTTAGAACAATCTTTACCAATTCATCTTTAACAAATGTAGGAAATTTACTTAAAAAATTATCCCCTAGCTTGGCAATCGAGTGTGTGTATTCTCCAAAGAGAGGATATTTGAAACTCTTTATTTTATCATTATCATACTCGTTAATTTGTACACTTATAAATTATAAATATATTCTACACAAACTACTGTAGCTGAAAGTGACAAAAATGCACCAACTGCTTCATTTCTTATCAGCACCTTCATAAATTCCATAACTTTTTGTCTAGGTTCACACTTGTCCACAATCCTCAAACTCACCAAATTTGTACATTACAATTTTTAAGTTTAAAATAATTATCTATGTCATATATCAAACTAGGGTTTTGCAACCAAAACCCTCAATTCAACCAAAATTCTATTAAAAATCTTTATGTTTGTGTTCATAGTCAATACCAATGCTTTGAAATCTACCACATGATGATATTTCCTTTCGAAATACTTTTCAGGAGATCAAATACATCTTTCTCCATACCCTATCTTTATGTTGGGATAATAACATTGATATCTTTGGCAAACCAATAGTCTTTTTGTTTCAACTCCCCATGAGTACAAACTAGTTGAGCTAGAAGAGATCTCTACACCAAAGTCAGGTGCATTATCATACTTTTCTACCTCTATCTCCTTTTTCTTCCATATCCTCTTCATCTCCTTCCTTCTTTATTCCACATAAATCTTCTTTACAAGTTCATTCCTTATTACTAGACTACCTTTTTTCATATTTTTGCCTCTAAATTTTTTTTCCACATGTCCATTCTTATTGTAGTTATAGCATTTGATATTTATCTGTCTTATGTTTCTTTCATTCATTCTTGTTCTGTACTTATTAGCTTTGTGTTCAAAACCATTGCAAGTATGGCAATATCCATGAAAATATCCATTCCTTCTATAACCATTCATAAACTAATTTTTGCATTGACTAGCTTTATGACTTAATCTCTTACAAGAAAAACACTGAATATTTTATATTATTCTGCTTCTATAATATATAGCCTTATTTCCAAATATATTGCATGAGAAATAGTAACCATTAAAGGTAGGGTATCTTTGAGCATTAGGTTATACCTACTAGTGGTTTCTTTTCTAGACTTGTTTGATTCTAGCTTAGCTACCCTTTATTCATATATTTAATCAAGTGATATATTTATATGTTTTTCATAGGATCAGTTTTTCCTTTATGGTTAGTTCTTTGATTTGATTATTTTCTTATTTGAAACCCTAATCCACCCTTGTAACTTATATTTCTTTTCTTAATCATTATTTCATCAAACTTAATTGAACTTTTCTTGAACTTTCTCTTTGGATTCTTTGTTCTTTCCAAATATGATTTCAAGTTTACCACCTCTTGTTCTAGTTTCTTACATTTTCTATCTTATCATTAATTATGACAGTAAAAAAATATCTTTTTTTTTTCTTCTCTGGCTTGTACCTTCATGTCAACAATTATCTCATTTTCTTGCATTAACTCTTCATTGACCTTATTGTATCTTTCTTTGAATTTCTTGATCTGCTCCTTCGTCTTTCTAATGCACTCATTTTCTTCCTTGATGTTTTCCTTTTGATCTCCATTTTCACATTCAACATTTTCAAGATGTACAAGAGTATTCTAAAATTCTCCATACATGTGTACTTCTTCATCATCCATATATTCAACCTGCAAGATCACCCATAAGCAATTAAGTTGAAATCAAGGGATCGAGCTTTGATACCAATTGTTGAATAACTAGAATGTTGGGGGATGAATCAGTATTCCCTAGAAGATCATAAAATTATTATTTATTCAATACAACTTTACATTTTTACATTTAAAATAAATCAAAGAATCATCTATAGCAACACACACAAGAGAACATCGGAAACCCTATTAAGCGAAAAAATGCATAACTCTCAATATAATATAACTAGTTATAATATATTAAATATTATTAGTGCAAGGCTCACTGTCAGAGGGCTTGCTTCCCAAAAGATAAAGGCTCAACCAAAAGGCATCACGTGTTGTAATGTAGGAAAACTGATGAATTGTTCTATTTGAGGGAAACATGCAAACTAACAAACTGAACTACCAAACCTTATATATTTTATGTATTTCATCCACACCACATGCCAACATAAATATATATACATCATGTGTACACAAATATATTGTCCAAACTTCCATATCTACAACTATGAAGCAATGTAGACCCAAAAATCAAGGAATTACTAGAGAAAATATAACATAAGTCAACAAAATTAGGTTGATGTATGAATGACAACTATGCATAATATTCTCCCTCTAACAACATTAGAAAAATTATCAATAAGAAAACTTCAAAATAATATACATGATTATCCACAACAATTTTATATGTTGAATCTCCTAAAGTCAATGAGAGAAAATGCAGATCAATGATCAGAGGTATGCTATATCTAGTTGCTACTAAACATGATATCATACATTTTATTTTTCTTGTAGATAGATTTTCGCAAGAAACCAAAGAAACCTTTGTGGCTGCTATAAAAAGAATTTTTAGATACTTAAAAGGTACAAAAGGCTTTAGACTATGGTATCCCAGAAAAATAGACTTTATCTTGATTACTTATACAAATGAAAATTGGGTTGGATGTGTGGATGATATGAAAACTATAGGTGGGAGTGCGCTTTTCCTTGGAAACTAGTTATTTTCTTGATCAATTAAGAAATATGATCTAATGTCTTTGTCTACAATTGAAGCTAAATATAATGTTATTGCCTCATGATGCACATATATATTATGGATGAAACAGACTTTGAAAGACATTGGAATATCGTTTGATGAACCCATTTCTATCTTATGTGATTATAAAAATATAATAAATATCTCAAAGAATCTAATACTAAATTCAAGGACAAAATACATTTTAATTCAAACTACTTTTTAAGAGAAAGGGTTTTAGAGAATGGGGTAAAGCTTAATTATGCACCTACAAAAGAATATATTGATCTTATTTTTACCAAGATTATCTCTAAGGATACTTTGAATATCTCCAAGATAAATTGGGGGTTACTGCCCCTCCTTATCAGAGCTAGAAGCATATGGAGGTTAATTAGTCCAATGAACTTCATGTATAATCTTGAATGTAGACTAATTATTGTGGCTTCCTCTTAAGGAGAGATAAGTATAGTTGTAATTTTCTATGTATATCTTAAGGGGGTTGAGAAGAATGAGTAAGTATTTTATGTATCTAGACTTTTCCATTGATGTCAAAGGGGGAGAGGGTAGTATACAAAGGAAACTAGTCATTGTAAGGGGTGGTATAGATACATTTCCTTCCACCAATCAATAGCAACTTCAGGGATGAAGGTAGGGGCATACCCATTAGGAGACTTAGAAGGGGCCAAAGTCCCATTTTAGATTGAGTTTGAGAAAATCCAAATGCATATCCCTAGCAAGTTTACCAAATCCACTTTCAAATAGTAGGGCAACTTGGGAAACTATCTCCTCCTACCCACCCCTGGGAGGCTATATGTGATTGGTGATTCAACATTTTAAAGGGGATGTAAGAGAATGGAAGTAGTGAGCTAAAGGTATCTACAAATTTTTCTATTGTTTTGGAATTTTGATTTAGTAGTGGATCTAATATCTTTTATCCTTCTTTATTTGGGGAGTGAGCCCTCTAATAGTCAGCCTTCTTTCTTAAGGTAGTGAGACCTTTGGTAGTGAGCCTCTTGTAGTGATCCTTTCTTTGTAAAAATCACCTTAGCCAATGTCATCCTGTAACATATAAAAATGTTATTATGTGTAACATAAGAAAAGATGTCACATTTGAAAATGTAGATGTTTGTGTGATGTGTGGGGAAGATAAGATGTTCCTTTTAACCTCAAATGCAAAAATGAAAGATCGAAATTGATTAACCCAAAAGAAGGATCAATGCACAAATGAAATCATCCATTCAGAAATGAGAGCAAAGAGGAAAGATCTTAAATTCCCATTTTAGAAAGGAATGTATATTATAGATCTAGGAATTGAAATGGATGAGATGAAGTACCAACCTTAAAATAGTGCAGTCAAAAAGAATGTTGTTTTTTGAGGTCTGTAGGATATTTCTGGAAAAACTAAAGTATGATCCGGAAAGGAAATGCAAAGATGAACAAAACCCAGAAATCATTTTCCATTCCGATGTCATCTTATGAAAAAGGTCGACCTTGACCCACAAATGTCAACCCTAGCCCCAAAATGTCAACCCTGACCCAATAATGTCGACCTTCACCTACACAAATCTGAAAGTGACTCTGTTCGTGGATCCTGAAAGTTTGCCAAAAAGGGTATCCAAATCTCGGTTCAAATCCACCATTTTGTACCTGTACCTGCAAGAAAAAGAGATTTGTTTATTGTTGGGGAGGGGTTTGCCTTGGTCAAACCTCAGTTTTGGAATTAACCTCAAATATATGTGATTGAAATTGCAGAAATAAACAAAGTAAATAAACAAATTCACCTTGCTTGTATGGAGACCCTTGTGGTGGATTCAAACCCTTAGATCCACAAGGATGATGAATGCTTGAAGTTGTTTGAACTTTGTAGAAGAATTTGAAATTACCATGCAAATTCATGGCTCCATGGAAGTAAATGTGCTCAAGTGCTTGAATTGAGAATGTAGATGTCTTGAATGCTTGAGAGATCTTGATATTGCTTCTTGATCATGATTAGGAATGGTTGGTGATAATTCTCAATCTTGCTTAGCTTAGAGAAAATGAGAGAGAAAGCCCTTCTTTTATAGTAATGTTGGGCACAAAGGCCAACACAGAAAATAATAATTAAGGGTCCATGGCACAAAACTCTAGAGAGGTGCACATGGAGAGGAGAACCAAATTAAAGGCTTGACACAAAACTCTAGAAGGGATCCACCCTTAAGGTAGAAATAATTATTTAAGAGCCTTGTCACAAAATTCGAGGTAAGGCCAACCCCAAAGTTAATTTGAGCATTAGGCACAAAAATCGAGAAAGGCTTATCTCAAATAATAAATTAGGAATCCTACACAAAGCTCGAGAAAGGTCCACCTCAAATATTAATTTAAGAATTTGACACTTAACTCAAGGAATAATGGCCCCGAAGAGGGAAAATATAAAATTCTGATGAAACCCTAAAACTGGGACTCAACCCCAAGGACCCTAGACCCTGGGGTCAGGGTCGAGGTTGACCTTGACCTAGAGGGTCAGAACCTCAGGAAATGTGCCAGAGTCTCAAAAACAGAGAGAAAATGCAGAAAATAAGGGTAGAACAAGCACATAAGCACATGAAACTCCACGGAAGCATGAAGGTATCTAAATTAGGACCATAACAGCTTACTAGGGAGGGCTAAAAGGTCTCAATATGGAGTGCTTCCATTTTAAGATGATACATTTAGCCCCCACTTTAGCAAGAGTATGGACTCAACATAGACTCTTGGTGAAGTAGAAAAAAAGAAACCTTATTGTGATTAAAGATACAAGGAATCCATCAAGCCCTCGATGAACTTGAGTCTTTATTAAATCCAAAAGCATAATAGGAGATAAAAAAGATGAGAGAGGAGTGGCTAGCTCACCCAGTAAGATGTGTGTATCTCACTGTGAACCATAAAAGGATAGGATGGCCTACCAAGAAAGTACTTGATAGGCACCCCATAAAGTTATGCACCTTTTGGCGGCTATGTGCATGTATGCAGTGCATCTTCTGATGGCTTTTATGAAGTATCCATGGATCCATATCCTCATATCACCATAGAATACCTTTGTAAAATACATGTCTCTTCAGGATTTAGAAACTTATGTGTGTTACCTTCCGAGGATTTAGCATATTGAATTGTAATTAAATGCGTACCTCTTTAGGATTTACCAACTTATGTGCATTACTCTTAGAGGATTTAGCATGCAGCAAAACAAAATGTTAGAATAAAAATGCATAATATAAAATGAGGGAGGCCGTGTATATGCCCCCTCCTTAATATGGCAAAGTACATACTATTTTGACATGTTAAGGAAAGAAAAGAGCAAGGATAAAGCCTTCTTCAGCATCAATACAATATCCATAGACAACACCCAGTCCAAGCCAAGAAGGTCACAGCTCCTATGAGGCCATGGAAGGGATGAATTCAAAGAGATATCATGCAAGAACTGAAAAAGTAGCCCTTGTGAGGGATAGCACAGTATTCAGTTTCCAAGGTGAGAGATTTATCAACCAGGGAAACCCAATGTCAAATAATGAAATAGGTTGTGATCAAGGACATAGATCCTCAATGCAAACCAAAATGTT
>MU223207.1:2165158-2184289 GCA_018584345.1 Thuja plicata | reverse complement strand
ATTCAATGGTAAGGTAAGAGGAGGATGTTGTTTAATCCCAAAAGTTATAGAAGGATGTTTGGAAAACACTTGAAACAACTTGTGCAACATGATAACGAATAAAGAAATGCATAGAAAATAGATCTAATTACATCCAAATGCATGCAAATGAAATCTATAAGCATGAAAAATGTAAATGTATTTGTATTTTTAAAGCAATTTGTGATTTTTAATTTTTGATATATAAATGCAAGAGAATAAAAGAAATCTAATTTTAAATGCATGTAAGATCTAACATAAGATGCACATCTAACACCAAAAAGAAAGTGTTGTCTATCGCGTGTTCACCAAAATGTAACATATAAAAATGTTATTATGTGTAACATAAGAAAAGATGTCACATTTTAAAATGTAGATGTTTGTGTGATGTGTGGGGAAGATAAGATGTTCCTTTTAACCTCAAATGCACAAATGAAAGATCAAAATTGATTAACCCAAAAGAAGGATCAATGCACAAATGAAATCATCCATTCAGAAATGAGAGCAAAGAGGAAAGATCTTAAATTCCCATTTAAGAAAGGAATGTATATTATAGATCTAGGAATTGAAATGGATGAGATGAAGTACCAACCTTAAAATAGTGTAGATCAAATAATGCTATTTTCTGAGGTCTGTAGGCTATTTCTGGAAAAACTGAAGTATGACCTGGAAAGGAAATGCAAAGACAAACAAAACCCAGAAATCATTTTCCATTTCGATGTCGTCTTATGAAAAAGTTTGACCTTGACCCACAAATGTCAACCCTAACCCCAAAATGTCGACCCTGACCCAATAATGTTGACCTTGACCTGCATAGATCCGAAAGTGACTATGTTCGTGGATCCTGAAAGTTTGCCAAAAAGGGTATCTAGATGTGGGTTCAAATCCACTATTTTGTACTTGTACCTGCAAGAAAAAGAGATTTATTTGTTGTGGGGGAGGGGTTTGCCTTGGTCAAACCCCAGTTTTAGAATTAACCTCAAATATATGTAATTGAAATTGTAGAAATAAACAAAGTAAATAAACAAATTTACCTTGCTTGTATGGAGACCGTATGGTGGATTCAAATCCTTAGATCCACAAGGATGAGTGCTTGAAGTTGTTTGAACTTTGTAGAAGAGTATGAAGTTGATCTACCATGCCAATTCATGGCTCCATGGAAGTAAATGTGCTCAAGTGCTTGAATTGAGAATGTAGATGTCTTGAATGCTTGAGAGATCTTGATATTGCTTCTTGATCATGATTAGGAATGCTTGACGATAATTCTCAATCTTGCTTAGCTTAGAGAAAATGAGAGAGAAAGCCCTTCTTTTATAGTACTCTTGGGCACAAAGGCCAACATAGAAAACAATAATTAAGTGTCCATGGCACAAAACTCTAGAGAGGTACACATGGAGAGGAGAACCAAATTAAAGGCTTGACACAAAACTCTAGAAGGGATCCACCCTTAAGGTAGAAATAATTATTTAAGAGCCTTGTCACAAAATTTGAGGTAAGGCCAACCCCAAAGTTAATTTGAGCATCAGGCACAAAACTTGAGAAAGGCTTATCTCAAATAATAAATTAGGAATCCTAAACAAAGCTCAAGAAAGGTCCACCTCAAATATTATTTTAAGAATTCGACACTTAACTCAAGGAATAATGGCCCCGAAGAGGGAAAATATAAAATTTTGATGAAACCCCGAAACTGGGACTCAACCCCAAGGACCCTGGACCCTGGGGTCAGGGTCGAGGTCGACCTTGACCTAGAGGGTCAGAACCTCAGGAAATGTGCCAGAGTCTCATAAACAGATAGAAAAGGCAGAAAAGAGGGGTAGAACAAGCACATAAGCACATGAAACTCCACAGAAGCATGAAGGTGTCTAAATTAGGACCATAACAGCTTGCTAGGGAGGGCTAAAAGGTCTCAACATGGAGTGCTTCCATTTTAAGATGATACACATCCTAACTGATATTCTTATATATTTAAGAATTAATCTTCTTTTTTGTTTTTTCCTTAATGGGGTTTTCCACATAAATTTGGTATTTATTATGCATAATGGTCTAACATTTCTTTATTCTTTCATGAGTATATATTTTTTAGCTTAAAGAATTAAGGATTAGTTTTTATGGATATGATTCGTCAAAGGTTTCAAAGGTTTTATTAACAACTGATTCACCCCCCCTCTCAGTTGTCCTTCAGATAACTAAGAGGGGATTTGACTTAGTTATCATAAAACAACTTTCTTAAACTTAATTAATCTGAAGAAACGGTAATTAAATAAGATAGATAAAACAAATATGAACACAATAGAAAATAAGAACATTGTACATAATGAAACTAGATTTACATGGAAAACCTAAGAAGGTAAAAACCATAGAGAATACTAATTCTCAATAATGAAACACTGGTTAAGGTGACACTAGTTAAGGTGATTTTTACAAGGGAGGCTCATTGCTAAGATTTTTACTGTAGGTAGGATCACTATTGGTAGGGCTCACTACCCAAAATACAAAGACTAGCTATCACAATTGAAAAATGGTTCATTATCGAAAGAACAAATTAAAAAAAAAAAAACCACCACTAAAATTATTGTCACCAAACTACAACACTAAAAGAATTCTATGATCTGTTGCCTCTAGTTGCATGCTTTCACACACACAATAATATCTAAATGTTTTATTTTCAAATTTTCATCCTTCACATATATTCATATTGAATAGAATAATTCTTCACTTAAACTATTTCAGGTCTTCATATGGATCATCATGGTCAGCCAATCACAATTTTAATTCTCAAGTTTCAAAGTCAGCTAAATACAATTTGAAATAGTTCACTACAAAATATTCTCATGGTGGAAAGGAATGAAACGTGGACCACACAAAAAATGCTTTCTCAAAATAATACACTAACCATGACCATGATATCTGACACCAAATAATACAATTCACATGTTACAATGCATAACTATGTTATTGAATCACGATTACCAATATATAGATCAGCCCATACCCAAGATAATCTATTTCATTATGTTACAACATGAATGGGACCAAGATAAACATGACCAAAGTTAGATCATTATAGCACAACATTTGGAGCATGCTGATTCTGGATTACCAAAGCACTAAATAGAACCTCATCTAATCAGCCATAATATGTTGACATCAATGACAACCATTAATGAAAATAACAAAAACAACACATTCCAACAATCTCCCCATTTTTCATTGATAGAAACATTCATCAATGAAAAATAAAGAAACTCAACGTCAATAAATATCAGCATCAAGTCTTCCTTTCTTCTACCCCTTTGACAACAATGACAAAAGGAAAACCCCCCTCTGAAAAAATTCCTTCAATCCTCCAAGAGGAAGATGCTAAGCATTTATCTACATAAGAATGATCATATAATACCCTCGACCAATGTACACCTTGGTGCATATTATTTTTTACTAGGAAAGGGCAAAACCCTCAACTTATGCCAAAGATACTCAAAAATATCTTTGCATGTACATTTGGTTTTGTGAAGATATTTTTGATCTTCCATTTTGTAGGTATATATTCAAGTTTCACCTCATTGTCCAATACCTTCTCTCTCAAGAAATGATACTTAATGGATATGTGTTTTAATTTAGAATGTGTACCATATTTTTGGAAATGTTTATGGTGCTGGTATTATAACACATAATTGAGATTGGTTCTTCAAATGATATATCGATAGCCTTGAGTGTTTGTTTCATCCAAAGTAATTGAGTGCAACATGAGGATGTTGTAATATATTCAGCTTTAGCAATAGATATTGATACACAATCTTGTTTCTTACTTGACCATGCAATCAACCAAGAACCAAGGAAATAAGCTACACCACTAGTACTCCTATTAAAACACATCCAGCCTAATCCAAATTAGTATAATTTATCAAAGATAATTCTAAATCCTTGGGATACAATAATATAAACTATTTATTTCCTTTCAAGTATCTAAAGATCCTTTTTACTGTGCAACAACATATGATTACTTTGGTTCTTGCTTAAATATGGTGGCAAAAAAAACAACATACATAATGTCAAGTCTAGTAATAGTCAAATATAAAAATCCTTCAATCATTGACCTGCACTTACTTGCATCAACTTTGGGTGAATCATCATCTTTTGTCAACTCACATCTAGTGACAATAAGTGTACAAACCAGTTTGAAAACTCCAATCCAAACTTCTTTAATAATTATCTGGTATACTTGGATTAAGAAATTAAAATCCCTTTGGCATTTTGATTTTCTTGTAATCTTAGAAAGAAATTTAACACACCAATCATATATCCATTTTTAATTTGTATTGTATATTTACATCATATATCCATTTTAAATTTGTATTGTAGTTCATCTGTAAATCTCCTACACATATCATCATTTCCTTCAAAGATTATGGCATCAACATAAACTATAATAATCAGCATTTGATCTAAGTCAACTCCATAGTATAAGTTACTCTTAGAAGATCCCTTTTGAAATGTTTGTCCAATCAAATATTTGTCAAATCTACCATACTAGGCTCTATGTACTTTCTTCAATCCATAGAATTCTTTATTCAACCTATAAATAGCATTTGGATCACTTTTTGACTTAAATATTTTTGGTTTCTCAATGTTACTTTCTTCCTTCAATTCTCCATTCAAGAATACTAGCTTAACATCCATCTGATAAACTTTGAAATACTTAAAGGATGCAAAGGCTAAAAATATTTTGATCCCTTCCATCTTGGAAATAAGGGCATATGTTTCTTTAAAATCAATACCTTCTATATGAGTGCATCATTTTCAAACTAGTATTTCCTTGTTTCTTATTACCTTTCAACTTTCATCGAGTTTGTTGTTGAATACCCACTTTGTTATGATAATATTTTCTCTACTAGTCTAGGCCCAGGTTCCCAGGTCTTATTCTTCTCTATCTGATCAAGCTCTTCTTTCATTTTTTATCTAATTTTGATCATTGCATGCTTCGTATGTAGTATGTAGCTCATTTTTTTAGAGTAAACACAATAAAATTTATTGTTCAATTGCTTTACTTGTTGTGATAATATCTTTATTCTTATCTCCAATAATTTTATTTTCTGATTGGTTTCTTCGTAAATACCTTTGGATTTTAGTTTTAGATGTTGGAGCCTCATTTGTCTCTTCTTCTTTCTTTTCTTCCTTTTCTTTTCCATCAAATTCATGTCATTCATATCTGTATGTTTATCAAAAATTCTATGAATACCTTTATCAGCCTTCACATTCTCACTTTCAACTGTCTTGTTCAGTCTCTTTTTATAACACTGGTATATTTTTCTCCTTGTACAATATCCCAAAAATATGCCTTCATCATCTCTACTATCAAATTTGAAAATATTTTCATCATCTCTTTGAATGTAGCATTTGTTTCCAAAAAATTTGAAGTACTTTATTGTTGGAGCTCTTCCATGCCATAGCTAATTTGATGGCTTTCCATACTTCCTTCAAAAAAGCACCCTATTAAGAGTATATATATTGTTGTGTTTATAGCTTCTCTCTAATAGACATTTTCTAGATCTACTTCTTTAATCATTATTTAGGCTACATCTTGATTCTTTCAATTTATTCTTTCTACTACGTCATTTTGTTGTGGTGGTCTAGGGGCAGATAATTGTCTTTTATTTCCATATTTCTCACAAAAATTATTGAATTCATCAGAAGTAAACTCTCCTCATCATTCAAATCTCAAACACTTGATTCTTTTGTCAACTTCATATTTCTTGACTATTACTTTGAATATCTTGAAATTTTCTAATGCCTCTAATTTTTCTCTTAAGAATACTACCCAAATTAAGCTTGAGTAATTATCAATTTAAAACATGAAATATATCTCACCTTGTAAGCTTCTTGATCTATATGGACCACATAGGTTAGTGTGCATAAGATCATATAGTCTAGTAGATGGTTGTTCTTTTCCTCTAACTGTTTCTCTTGTCTACTTTCATTTTTGACATCCTTTGTAGATGATGCTTTCTGGTTTGGTCAATATTTTAAAATCTCTAACTACACTTTTTGAACTCATCCTTACCAAATTATCTAAGTTGATGTGACACATCCTATAGTGTCAGAGCCAACTGTCATCAAACTAAAATAATAATCATCTCTTTGCACCTCCTTCCAATTGATACATATTCTACTTGTCCTTTTTCTAGTTGCAATAACAGTTCCATACTTCTTTTGGATCTTACAACCATCATCTTAAAATACAACATCATTTAACCATTTTTGCATATTTTTCCAACACTCAAGAGATTGTGATTTAAACCCTTAACATAGTAAACATTTTCAGTGTTATGTTTTCCATCAAAAGTAATAGAACCAATTCCAACAATCTGTGTTGTTTGATCATCTCCAAACCTCATAACCTCCATCATAATCTTCAAGTTTCAAAACCTTACTCTTATCACCAGCCATATAATTTAAAAATCCACTATTTGCATTTTCAATGTGACCATTAGATCCAAGATAAATGTTATAAATATCAAACCGGGGTTCATCTTGTTGTACCAAAAAAAGCAATCTTCTTGATTAGATTTATCATCTAATATACTAGAATTTTCACTAACATAATAGGCCTTCTTATTGAATCTTTTAGACTTTTGTTTTGTTCCTTTTTGGACACCTAGTGGCTATATGGCCAATCTTTCCACATCTAAAAAATTTGAGAGATAATATCACTTTGAATTTGTTCATACCTTTCTTTATCTTGCTTGTGACTTTTACTTTCGACTCATCTAAATTATCTCTATCTAGATCATATTCTATTTTTGTAGCTTTAAAGTCTATTTCATTTTTCTCATTTTCTTTTTTGAATTTCCCGAACTCAAAAGTGGTCAAAGTTCCCAAGAGATACTCTTGTGTGAATTCCTTTGGATCATAGAATTCCTCTATAGTTGAGATCTTGTCACGGAATTTTTTTGGTAGGGTCATCAGAATCTTTTCCATATCATCTTCATCTGTTAGAGTGTCTCCTTGATTTTTGAATTCATTCATAGCACTATCAACTCTCTAAAAATAGGTTTCCATATCATCACCTTCTTCTAATCTTAAATTTTATATATATTCTTAGCAGTCATCTTCTTTGATTATTCAACCCTATCATTTGCTTCATATCTATCTCTTTCAACTTTTCCTCAACTTCATAAGCAATGTTCAATAAAATCAAACCTTTTATATTGGTCTTTGATAAAGCACTAAACATGACATACCTCACTATTTCATTATTTTCATAGGCTGAAATCTCATTTTCAATATTAGGACCATTCACTGATACAACATGTTTTGTCTCACCAACTTTCCAAGTAATTTAGCTTAGGGAAATTAGGTAACCACTCATATTAACTTTGTAGAAACTCTAGTCAAATCCAAAAAAAATAGGAATTGATAGTTTGTGTTCCACTGGATCTACCTCAAGAAGTTAAGATCTCCTTTGAGCAAACAAAGATTAAATACCAATTATTGAACAGTTTGAATAACTAAGAGGGGGTGGATCAATTATCATAAAACAATATTCTTAAACTTAATTAATTTGGAGAAACCATAATTTAGTCAGTTTGATAAAATAAATATGAACATGAAAGCACATAAAAACACCATACACAATGAGCACCAGATTTACGTGGAAAACTGAAGATGGGAAAAACTATGGAGAATGATAATTCTCAATAATGAGACACTGATTAAGGTGACATTGGTTAAGGTGATTTTTACAATGGAGGCTCACTATCAAGATTCTCACTATAGGTAGGCTCTTTTTTGGTAGAGATCACTATCTCAAATACAAAGACAAGCTATCATAGCTAAAAGACAGCTCACTACCGAAACATGAAATAATGAAATGGAAATTCACCACTAACATTATTATCACCAAATGAAAACACTTAAATAATTCTACAATCTATTTCATATGGTTGCATGATTTTATACAAATAATAATATATGAATGTTTTCTTTTCAAGTTTTCATCCTTCACATATATTCATATCAAATAAAATCATCCTTTAGTTATACCATTCCAGGTCTCCATAATCATCCAGGTTGTCCAAGCATAATTTTAATTTTCAATCTTCAAATTCTAACAAATATAATTTAAATATGTCACCACAAAACATTCCCAGGGTGGAAAGGACTAAAACATGGACCACACCCAAAATTATTGCTCAAAAAATACACTACCCATTACTATGATCTAGTGCCCAAGAATAGAATTCACATGATACAATGCATACTACATTTCCAAATCACAATCGCCAATACATAGATTGGTCTAGACCCAAAAGAATGTATCTCATTACGTTACAATATGAATTGGACCATGATAAAAATGACCAAAGTTAGATCAATATAGCATAACATCCAAAGCATCCCAATTTTGGATCACCAAAGCACCAACCAGAACCTCATCCAATCAACTAGAATATGTTGACATCAATGAAAATCATTAATGACAACAACAACAACAACAACAACAACAACATCGCATTCCAACACAGGTTTGATTCCTTCAATATAGAGCTAAAGAAGCAAGGATTTTAGCTCTAAATTGTAGATTAGTAAAGCCAAATTTCCTAACATTTGGTATATTTATTAATTTTGTATTGAACTTTATCTAATTATAGTAATAAGAAGCAAGTATTTTCACTTGCAAATTCCTTGTTTTATTTTTCTAAATTGGTAGAGTATCCCTTGCTCAATATATTTCATAATAAATTTTATTGAAGCTTCATCTTTGTGTCATGAAGGTATTTCATTTTTTTAATTTCAAAGGTTATCTTGAAATTTTTATATCTCTAGATTTTTGTTAATGATTTTTGGGGGTATTTAACAAATAACTAAATATCATATGTAATATAATATTTTCTATTTTGAAGATAATTAGACAAGAACTTAAGGAGTTAATATTTAGAGGGTTTACTTAGTACATATTTATTCTAGTGATATATAATTTTGAGGTTTCTTTAATTTTGAGGTTTCTTAGGGTAAAATTTAAGCAACTATTGCCAAATTAGTGTATCTACAAAATTTACACCCAAAACCTAAAAACAAGTGAATTTCTTATACGATTTTCTAAGAACTAAGATTTAAATATGGTATATTCCAACAAAAGTTTATTAAAAATGTATTTCATCAAACAAGAAAAGGCCTACTATGAGTTACACAAAAATAATTTGATCACACTAAAAAATATCCAAAAACTAAGGGTATGAAAAATGAGGAGATTAGTCAATAAGGTAGAAAATAAGAGAAGAAATAACAAGGAGGAGAAGTTTTAAATTTGGATTGAATGGGAGAGGAAACAAAGCTATGATATAAAGTGAGGAAGATGTTGTAGGGGAGATATATGAGGATGAAGATAAGGCTAATAAAGATGGGTGTGTAAGGCTTTTGGTTTCAGCTCATTTTCTTTCTGCTCTAGAAGCCTTTGTTGAACCTATTTCTTCTTTCCTTACCCTACTTTTAGTTTTCATTTGGATGCTTCAACCTACATGTGGCTCAAAGGAATATTTGGTGCTTGGGAAAGGTTCATGTGTGGTTTTATCTAGAGGAGGAATTATTTTTGGTGTGATTGGAGGAGTGAACATGGCTTGGGTGTTCCATTATTGGAGCTGACCAATAATTTGGGCATATTGTTTACCCTAGGTATGTTTAGTTTGGAGTCTATCCTTTATTAGCCTCAAAATAATTATGGTCTCTTGGTTGGTGATGGGATTTGGTGAGGCTTGTGCTTCTTTGTGGCATGTCAAATTTGTGTGCCTAGATTTGGTGCAATTTGGAGTTGGGGTCATTACCCCCAATTCTAAAAAATAATTAAGTTTTGTTATTTTTATATTTACGGGTTCTATATACAATGTTTTTGGCTTCACTTATGGTTTTTTATTGTATGATTTATCTTTTGAAGTGTTCCAAGTGACTTTCCTTTCTCCAGAGTCATAGTTAAGCTAAAGTGGTTAAAAATATTTTACATAATGTCTCTATTATACACCAAATCTACACCCTACTAAACCTGAGAGTCTAGTGACGTAGTATAACATGGGAATCACTTCTAGGTTGTGAGACCTATGTTATACCAGGTCACTAGACTCTTTATTTTAGTAGGGTGCAAAATTTGGTGTATAACAGTTCTGTCCCACATGGCGTGCCAGAACTGTTATACACCAAATTTACACCCTACTAAACTCGAAAGTCTACTGACTTGGTATAACATGGGAATCACTTCTAGGTTATGGTACATTTACTAATTGAAGTGAGACCTCTCGATTCTAGGCCGGTTCCTCTTGGATAATCACCTATTTTTTCTCTTAAAACTTGAAAGTAAACTTGGGAGGAAAAGGGATAGGAGGAAAATTGAAAGACTGAAAGCAATAATTTAATCTATAAGGTGATACACCAAAATTGACATGAATCATAACACAATGAATAATAATTAGCATGAAATCCTTGAATTAGGACAAGTATAAATTTCTGAATAGGCTTGCAAAAGTGTTTCATAGAGAGGTATGAGCTGGAACTATTCAAGGAAAGAAAAGATTTCACAAAAATAGCTTCAAGGAGATAGACATAGACTATGACTTGAAAACAAATATTCACTCCAGAACATAGGAATATAAATGAGACAGGATAACAAGGAATGAACAAAATTCACAAGATTATCCTTATCGATCATCTACAATAGTACACAAAGATGCAGAAAAGAAAGAGAAACTTAAGATAACCCGCAAAATTCTTCAACACTCAGTTACTGTATTATGCTTCAGAAAGAATCCCAAGACATATGAAAACCCGAGGGTAGGAAAAATGCCACATAAAGTCCTACATAAGCTTAAAAAACTAAGAATTATAGACATATGAAAATTTTCAAGTTCAGAATGTGTAAAGGTTTTCTGTGGCTTTTTTCCTGTCCTCAAAATTTTCATATGTCTGTAATTCTTATTTTTTCAAGCTTATGTAAGAATTTTTGTGGCATTTTTCTTTCCCTCAGATTTTCATGTCTTGGGATTCTTTCTGAAGCATAATACGGTAACTGAGTATTGAAGAATTTTGTGGGTTATCTTAAGTTTCTCTTTCTTTTCTGGATCTTTGTGTACTATTGTAGATGATTGATAAGGAAAATCTTGTAAATTTTATTCATTCCTTGTTATCATGTCTCATTTCTGTGCCTATTTATTGGAGTGAATGTTTGTTTGTAGGTCATAGTTTGTAACTATCTCCTTGAAGCTATTTTTTGTGAAATCTTTTCTTTCCTTGAATAGTTCCATCTCGGACCTCTCTATGAAACACTTTTTCAAGCCTATTCATAAAGTTATACTTGTCCTAATTTAGGGATTTCATGCTAATTCTTAGTCATTGTGTTATGATTCATGTCAATTTCGGTGTATCACCTTATAGATTAAATTATTACTTTCAGTCTTTCATTTTTCCTCCTATCCCTTTTCGTCCCAAGTTTACTTTCAATTTTAAAGAGAAAAAATAGGTGATTATCCAAGAGGACCGGCTTAGAATCCGGAGGTCTCACTTTAGTTAGCAAAGGTCCCACAACCTAGAAGTGATTCCCATGTTATACCAGGTCACTAGACTCTTGAGTTTAGTAGGGTGCAAATTTTATGTATAACAGTCTCTTGCCATGGTTTGGAGGTGTTTCGCTTTCCTTCATTCCATCTTATTCTAAAGTGGTGGCTTGGGAAAATTTTGTTCCTTTCTTATTTTTTGTGGTCACATTTGGCTTTTACTCCTTGTTTAATGTGCATACAAAGATGGTTTTATAATTTTTATTGGTTTTTGTTTCTAATTGCAATTATTTATATTTCTATATTTGGTTCTACAAGGGATATTTTTCTTCCCTTTTTTCTCTTGGAAGGCATTGTGGTGATTTTTTGGGGATGTTTGTTTGTTTCTCCTAGATTTTTGTTATTTTCCCCTATGATTCTTGGGGTTGTTTTTAAAGGTGTTTCATTCTTATGGTTAGGGCTTTCTTTTGGTCATATTAAGAATCTCATTCTTTCAGTGGAAGATGGAGTCAATTTTTTTAAAGATGATGATAGTTTGGGTGGGATTTTCTTGTTATTCTCTTAGTCTCGTCAATTATAGTACTTTAAGGTGGAGTTTTCTCTTAGAGGTTGAGAATATACTTGCATGAGAGATCTACTTTTGGGTTTTTTCTTCAGTTTTCTCCCTTTCTTACAGTCTCTATTGAGGTGGCAGTGTCTCTTATTAAGGTGGGGATTTACATTGTACGAGATGTAGGAAGTTGCCTTAAGAAGTTAAGGGAGTTATTACTATCCTTTTTTGGTCTTTTTCTATAAGGGGGTTGTTGTTACCCTTTTTGATGGGACTATTGTTTGCTTCAAAAGATGGTGATTGGGGACTTACTAAAACCCAAATATTCAATGATTATATTGAATAAAAATTGGTATTTTCTTACTTTCTCTTCAATTGACCTTATTGAGGTGGATGCATCTTCTACTGAGGTGGAGATTTGTTGTATTGGAGATGTTGGTAGTTGATACAAAGAGGCTTGTGTTGCCTTTTTCCTTAATGATATGAAAGTCTTCTCAAAACCCACTATTAAGGTTATGGGATCTTGTCAAACCCTTTTGTTCTTATTTGTTTGGAAGATTTGGCCTTGTGTTGTTGCAGCTTGGGATTCTTTGGATTAGTCTTGTTTAGGTTTTTTTTAAGTTGATTTTTGTAATGTTTTTGTTTTGTATTCTATCTTTCACAACTGGTTGTAATTGGATTTAAAATTCTATCAAAATCTATTTGTACTAGATTTTTTGGCCCCTTCAAAACCTTTGTTACCTGCAATCAAAAATAAGGAAAGAAACCAACAAAACCATTGATGGCATACATCACTTGATAGTAGATAGTTTTTCATATGTAGAAAAATGGCTAATATATCAATAGTTTAATCAATAATCCATTAAGTTAACATTTGTGCCTTAGAAGCAACTAAGGTGGATCATCTAGGTTAGCTTGTCTAGATCTAAATAATAATACTCATATGGGTTAAAGGAACTTGATACCAAAGGATTTTTCCAAGTTTTATGGAAAAGATCTATTAAGCTAGATAAATCACATGTATAACATGTACATTAAATTTCATGATTTTCATAAAATCTTGAGTATTTTTTTTCATAAAATGAAAAAATACTCCACTAGAAGAAAACAATCATAACTCTTGATGCCTCAAAAAGGTTTCCCATTTATTATGCATAATCAAAAATATTTTCCTCCACCTTTTTTATAATTTCATAGATGCTTCTTAAACTATTAGGGTGGGGTCCCATGGGGGAACTTGGGCTTCTAGTTTTTAGGAAGAAAAGGTATAATCAATAATTTTCTTTTTATATGGGATTATTTGGAATCTTAAGGTGGGCCTACAAATTGTTGGAATGTGAAGTCATCATGGATAACCACTAGTTGTGGTTGAGTCATAATGGAGAATCATCTAGTTGTGGTTGAGACATCAAATGGGGTTGATTCATCATGGAGAATCATATACTGCATCATTAAGACGCTCACCATAAGGTGACAACGCCGAAGGCCTCCTAATGGAGGCACAAAATTGTTTGAGACGTACTATAAATAGATGGTTTTAATGAGTCAAATTACTATAAATAGTAATATTGACAAGTGTTGTACATGTAGTTGTACGAGTCATACTTACTAAATTTAGTAAGTGGTCTAAAAGTAGGACTCTACAACTCGTTTGTTATATGCAACTCGAAGTCATGTTTATAGATATGTTTTTGGAGATCGTTGTAATTGTGAAAATTCCTGAGAATAATATTGAAATATATTTGCCCGTGGTTTTTTTGTTGGTATAATTTTACCAGGGTTTTCCATGTAAATTCTGTGTTATGTGTATTTTATCTTCTCTGTAATTTTCATAACACAAATTGCCCCACCAACAAAGAATGTAATTTGGCATTCGTCAAATATCTAAGTTCAATTTATTCTTCAAAAATAATGTTTGAGGTAAAATGATCTTTTTACTTGTTTTTTTCATGCACAAATTATGGAAGAAAAAAGTTCTGTATTCACCAGATAATAGCCTCCTTAAATTTAAGAGTCTAACTTTTAAGCTTAATCCCACTATGAAATTCATGGAACCACTAGCTTTAAAATATTCTCCTCTATGCAACCCTAGTCTTATAAAAAGTGAGATTATTCCACTTCATGCCAAGTCTCTAAAAGTATTCCCACTCACCAAATTACATATCTGCACTCAATACTAGTTGACCAAAAATTTGAAGTACCTAATAAATACTATTTAATTACAAAATAATGTTTTCCCTTATGTAAAACAATTAAATTCTTGTTCTATACTTTGTAGATTCACATGAAATAATAATCACTATTAAAATATAAAGACAAAAAGATATCAACATAAGATTACAAAATTAATATCACTCATCCCAACAAATGACACATGCACTATATGCATCCTATACAACCCTATGCACCTCTAAAATCTTGCACATTTTCTTTGCATCTAGACTTGTGGAAATGAATCAATAACCCAAATTAATGGAAGAACCCTCAAGGTTTTCTTTTGGGTCATGAGATTCAAGTGAAAAAGATTACTCAAAACTTTGGGGAGGTTGTTAAACCACTACTACTGCACAAGTTCATTTTGGTCATGCCCATCAATGGCTCATTTCCTCCAAGGGAATAAAATTACTCAAAACTTTGGGGAGGTCGTTAAACCACCACTACTGCACAAGTTGATTTTGGTCATGCCCATTAGTGGCCCATTTCCTCCTAGCCCGTTTTTCATCTTATGGAATTGAAGAGTAATCTCAATCTTTGGTTCTCGAATTGTTCATAAGCGTAGCGTGTCAGCTAAATATAATGAGTTATTTTATGTAAAACAAACATAAATTCTTATAATTCAACATATTTTATTCAATTTTTACATTTCTATAATACTGTGAAGATCGATTATAAAGATAGTGTTTTGTGTGGATAAAAGCTATACCCTTCTAATTTACCTATCATTGATGAGAACTAATTTAACTGCATGTGATGAAAATTGATATCAAGATGGTTTCCCGGCCACAATTATTTTTGATTTAGAAGTTTGTTAAACTAATAGGAACTTATTTCACATATTTCTCGTTGTAGGTAAAAAAGCTTCTTGAAAAGCATGGGGCGACGCGCAATGCCAAGGTGGTAAGGTCGGAGGTGCAGTCAGGAGATAGCGGAACCTCCAAATCAAAGTGGAAAACTGAAATAATTTCGTTGAATGCAGTGTTAATCGGGGCAGCTGCATTCGCAGCTCCCTTTGCTCTCCTTGGAAATTCAAATCCAATGAAAAACAACAAATACATGTCACAGAGCGAACACAATTTATTTACACTTCTCTTCTATGTGTTCTTCTTAGCTGATACAGTGGCCTTGGGCACTTCTGTTGGAGCAACAATTCTACTCTTGTTTGCTGTGTTTGGAAACAAGGAAGACCAACCCATGGTTGAGATCAGTTTCATGGCTGTCATGAAGGCCTTACTGGCAATACTTCTAGCATATGGCTCAGCTGTAGCCCTACTTTTGGGACCAGAATATCTATGGCTTACAGTAACCGTTTGGTTCATGGTGGTTGTCACACCCCTCGCAATTAGGGTTACAACTTTCCGTTCCAAGCTATATATCTTCACAGAAGCTCAATATTTCATCTGGTTTGTAGTGGAGGATACTCTTGGGCTGATAATTACTTTGATTTATCATGTCCTTGATATAGTTGTCCTCTTGTGTTACGAAGGGTTTAGATCTTCATGGAGATCCAAGTTGCGTAGAAATCCTAAGTAAGGGTTATCTTACAATCTTTTTTATATACACTTTCAATAAATAATTTTCAACTTCGATGATATAATATAATTGAAATTGATTTTGTTAAGATAGATAAGGTTTAAAGATTTTTGGAGCTCCGGTTTGTGATAAGAAATTTCAATACTTTTCATATATATTTTTATGGATTTCATAATATTGAAACAAATAAATAAATTTTTTTTGGATATTGATGATATGATGTAATTATGTCTAATGTAGTTGAAATTGGCTACATCAAGATAGATACTTGTAGATGATTAGGTTGTGGGACTTGGGTAGCTAGAAATCTTTGTTAAACTCTCTATTGGTTGGGGATTCAAGTAGTAAAAAAGTCAAAAGAGATAAATTTTAGAATAATCTCCCTCACTGAAAAATCGGTTCTCTTCCTTCGTCCATCAGAGGATGATTATAGGATGCCCTTTTGGACCATCCTTTAAAATCCATGTCGGGAATGGAAAATTGTTCGGTGCACCAAGGAAGCATGATCCCTTAGGGTATAGAACTACTAAGTGAAAAACAAAGATCTCGAGAAGTTTTGAAGTCTAGGAGAAGTGTGATTCTTTATCCCTGGAGGATATTCAGGATAGTACCCCTCTAGACCATTCTCCCCCTAAGACTCTAATGGACACCCATCAAGATAATTAGATGCTTGTGAAAAGTATGATCCTACCCCACTCTCCTAACGATATTTGTAAAAGTGTACTTCTAAATAACCCTTCTCCTATACCACAAATGGAAATTCCTATTTCTTCAAAAAACGGTGTTGCTAGAAGCCTCCTATCCTTCCTACTTGCAATTAGAAGATAATATTGACACACTCTGTAAGGTATAACTTGCATTAGATAAAAAATTTATTTCTCTAGATAAAAATATTATTAAGTTTGTACAAGAAATTACAAAAAATTGAATCTTGCCCTTTCTATTGATTTAGCATATCAAGTTCTCGAGGAAGTAAATAAAGATCTCAATTTTTTGCACCCTCGTATTTCACAATATAATGCTTTCCATCAATATCCACCTTTAACTACTCCCTCTAAATGGAGCGGAAAATTAAAATAACTTAAAACATCATTAAAGATTGATGTAGGAATCCAATCCACCATTATTCTGTCTCTTTTTCCAAAAAATAGAGGCAATTTAGTCCTCCCACCATAAGGGCTTCAATAACAAAAAAAATTGAAGTGTGATTTTGTTGTTGAGTTTAGTCTAAATAAAACTCTTAGAAAGAGGGGAGTCAATCCCTCCCCTCAAGGTCAATGAAGATCATATCTTTGAATGTTAGGGGTTTAAACACCCTAATAAAAGACACCTAATTAAGCATCAAATTAACAACATTGACTTTGATAATGTCTTACTACAAGAAACAAAGCTATCAATTCATGTTGTGGCTTCATCTCTTTTTTATTCTTGGAAAAAGTGGAATTATTTCTCCCTTCTTGTTAGAGGTTCCTTGGGTGGTCTAGCTATTCTTTGGAAAGATCTATGAGATGAGTTAAAATTCATCTCTTCATCTAACCATTGGATGTTAAATTTCATTACTAGCAAAGCCTCAAGACTCTAATTCCTGTTATTTAATGCTAACAAACCTACCAGAACCTTGGGAGAAAGAAAATATTTTGGAGCCAATTGGCTTTGGTGTTAAAAGCCTTGTCCAATGCCCTCATTATACTAGCAGAGGAATTTAATGTTTTGTTGAATGACTCTGAGAAAATTGGTTGTATTTTATCAATCAAGATAGTTGAATGGAGGATTTCAATTCCTTCATCAATGTTAATGATTTAATGGGTTGTATTCCTAAAAAAAGGTCTCCATACATAGAATAATAGAAGAAGATACTTTAGTAAAATTACAAAAAGACTTGATAGATTCATTTTGTCTCATAATTGGTTATTCTAAAACCAAGACTTTTCATCCTCCATTCTCTCCAATCCAAAATCAAATCGCTTTCCCATTCTTTTTCCTATATATGCAGAAAGATAATTTCAAAATATTCCTTTCAAAGAGAAACCTATTTCATTCAAATGGTTAATTTCTGGTGGTACAATTTTCCCTTCTATGAGGGGTGTAGAATGTTTCAACTAGTGAATAAACATCACTTGATCATATAATCAAGATTAAAGAATGGAATCTTCAACATTTTGAAAAATATCTTTAGGGTAAGTGCAAGAAGTTGGGTCACGATTCGGGGGAAATTTTTTAGACTTTGAAAACACTGCTAGGAATGCATATGTGTTTCGTAAGAAATGGGTACGCGTATAGGCTCATTCGCCCAACCCATAAAAAAAGAAATGCGTATGTATTTTGAAAATGTGTACCCATTTCGCTTTGTGTACCCAAGTTGAAAAAGGGTACGCATTTTCAAAAAATGTGTAGACATTTCTAGAAACAAAAATAAAAATGACATTCGATTTTATTGTTACCTAAAACAACAATGAAAGAGACCTGTAAAGCATCCAGAGAGGACGTGTACCCATTTTCACTACCTGTTAGAAGCCCCCCAATGCCATGTTTTTCCCTTGCCAAGCATTTATATGTAACATATATACACGTTATTGTTTATTTTTTGTTTGTTTTTTGCTAAATTCAATAGATAATTAGTACTTTTTATGATTTTTATATTGATAGTGGAGAAAAATATTTTCTTCGTACATTGAAAAGTTACTTTATAATGCTTTTATAGTCCATCAAACCTTAGATAAATAAACCTTAGGTTTATAAAACCCAAAAACACAAAACTATAGAAATTTAAAACCCTAAGTAACTAAAACCCTAGATACATAAACTGTAGGTACAACTCAAACAAATGACATGTAAACTCTAGGTACAAATAAAATCCTAGATATGTAAACTCTAGGTTTATAAAAGCAAAAAACACAAACCCTAGAAATCAAGCTTAAGTAAATATATAAAATCACCTTATATATATACACACATGCATGCATATATATACATGTGCCTATATATACATATGCATAGATGTGTATATACATATGTATATATATGTATACCTCCTTCACATTGTATCAAATATACATATGCATATGTATACATATATATTGCATATGTACCTCCTTTGCACCGGATCAAATATACATATACATATGTATACATTAATCCTTGCACTTATGTTTTTACAAGACCAAGGGGGTTTTCCTATGTAAAGCACCTAAGTATAAGACCTAGTAGCTATTGAGGTATTTCCTAACAAAAATATTCTCACACTAAGACCATCATAACAATCTGGCATAATATGTTAAT
>MU223207.1:2148686-2165043 GCA_018584345.1 Thuja plicata | reverse complement strand
TATATATATATATATGTATACTCACTCACTTTCAATACTTCACATTATGCTTGAAATGGAAATATATGCACTCTGAGGACCAACAATGCATAAAATTCACATATTATGCCAGATTGTCCTGATGGTCTTAGTGTGAGAGTATCTCTATTAGAAAATGCCTCAATAGTTAGGTCTTATACTTAGGTGTTGTACATACAGAAACCCCCTTGATCTCAAATAAATAAATAAGTGCAAGGAAATTACATAACACCAACCTACATTAGATCTTACATAACACAAACTTGGCAAATTATTTCAAAATCCAATTATAGACAACATAATATATTAATAAGAAATAATAAATTATTAATGTATTCCTATAATGAACTTATGCACTTAGTGGTCCACTAAAATTAATTTATGTCACTCATAACACATTGACTAGCCTTACTCTGTAGTGATGGTAGTCATACCTATATGGTAAGGTAACATTAAGTCACTTTATTAAGGGGAATATGTTGGTAAGTAAAAAAAATTGAGTTTTTTTATTGATTAGTTCAATTGTAAAATTCACCCGACTATGCTATGATCAAGATATTTTCTAGTTTTGATATGGATGTTAAAGAAACTAGATCAAATGATGGTAGATTTACTTTCAATTTCTTGACATGCTTTTTGTCAATGCTTAATTTCATTGTGTAAAAGCACATTTAAAGCTATTTAAATATTCTCTTTAATTTTAATATTTTCTTTGTAAGGTAATATATCTACATATAATACATTCCTCATTTAGTAATTGTAAATTTACATGTTTCTATATATATGCAGGTCACATTCATACACACACACACACATAGACTATTTCATGGATGAGTTTTCCATAGGGGACCTTTTAGGTCAAAATCCTCCTCTACCTCCACCTCCACCTGAAAACCCTCCATGTCCACTTTCGCCTCCACCCACTCCACCTCCACCTCCATAGAATTGAGCTTTGCAAGGCTCGATGCAATTGAGATAAAATATCACAAAAACATAAATGAAATAATACAAAATATTAATACCATTAGACATGATCCACATCCACCACCACACTTACTATGCCTTGCAGATTCCTTGCAAGGCATTTTGGATTTTTTCAGATCACTAGATTTTGAGCTTGATAGTTTTGGTAAATGGAGGGAGGAGATTTGTGATTCTTATGCCGATGGCCTCTCTTATAAAGAAGTCAATAATTTTAAATTTTCAAAAGTTGATCTAACTCGCTATTTTATAAACCCAAAAACTAAAGAAGAAATACCTCTAAATAAGAAAAGTATTTTTATCAGGTGGTGCACACACCCATGGATTGGTCCACATTTATAGGAGTGGTGGTGGTTGGTATTTGACCATCCACTAGATTTTAATTGCGAAGTGCCAATGTTTTTTTTGAGAAAATTATGGGTTGAATTTGAACTGGTTTTGAAACCCAATTACCTTGACATAAGATAATTTCACAGGGTTGGTGGTGGTGTGCCACAAGATAGGCCTGGGGAACGTGTTACCAATGTAGTTTGACATTTTTCATGTGATCCTCTCCTTTTTCCTCCTCCTGCTCTGCTTATTCCAGCACATGTTCATCATCAAGTAATGCATTCTACACTTGGTTCTAATTGAGTGCCCTTTCAAAAAAATTGAGTGAAAAGTGACACAGATGGTGGTTGTCCCCACCACACCGCATTATTGCATGAGTTTTGGGGATATATGTGTGGGTGGGAGTGATCCTACCCCTACTAATGCAACTGATGATTTTTTGGTTAAAAGAGGATGGAACACTAATACATTTGGGTCCAATTCCCGATGGTAATTAATTGGAATTCTGACTACCACTAGTCAAACTTTCGACTAACATGGCTGTCGGAAATATTTAGACAGAAATTTTGACGTATCCATGGTTTTCATAATTCCAATAGCCATGATGTCAGAAAACACGGGTCTACTTTTGGAGAGTTTAGGTTGGATTTTCAACCCTATCCTCATCGGTTTAGGTTTTCATGGTAGTCGGAATTCTAACTAAAATTAGACGAACTATTCCGACCACAGTGTTGTCGGATGGACAACATCCTCATTGGTTTTTATTTGTCTTATTGTTGTAATTTTGATGACATGAGATGAAAGATTGTGACGAAGATGTTGTTGGATTTACAGCATCCTCATCGGTTTATATTTGCAATGTTGTCATAATTCCGACGATATCTAGTATATTTTTAAAATTGAAAAAAAATGATTGTGATTGATCAAGAATTCCTAGGTGAGGATAATGAAGGAGCTAATTACAAGCCACATTTCACAAAATGTAATCTCTTAGAAGAAAATGAAGAGATGACATCATTGTTAATGCCTTGGTTGCAAATATTGGCTAGAGAACGCATGTTTTTCATTCCATATTGGGATAGAGATCCACAGTGTTTTCCAAATATCCTTACCTGCCACAACATGGATCCATGAGTGAGTTCCTTAAGATTCAAATCACTCTATGATTGCATACATGACTTGGTTTTTTATGTAAATTTTCTATACCATAAATTTATAGGGATAACATTTAGTAGCCCATGGCCTAAATCTTAGGTGAGACTTACATTATATAAAGACTAAACATAGACAAGCATCATACTCAAGAGGACTTGGTGTTCTTGTATTGAAATGAAGAGGACCGTGTTTTTGTGTTGAACTATTTTCACTATCAGGAACCATGTAGAGAATGGGGGTTATGAAGATGAAGATAGTAGCTTTTTAAGTAGACTAGATCATTTTGTGACCTGTTGAGAATAGAATAAATAACTATATTAGAATATCCAAATTGCTTTTTAAGACTTTTTTATTTAGCCTATATAGGGCCTGGTTATTAAAAGAAATTTCTTTTTTAGTACGTTGAGTCCTTATGTGAACTATCTAGAATGGAACTAGTGCCTTGATGGATGCAGATGATTTGTTTTAATATTTTAGTGCACTCTAAGTCATACTGAAGAGTATTGGTCTAGTTAAGTCTTAGAATGAAGACAAGGATGATTTCCACCAAGATAGCTATAGTCACCTAAGGGGTAGAATGAAGAAAAATAGAGCATTGTTCTCTAACCATGCCCATAGCTCAAGGCACTCAAAAAATTGAATGATAATCAACATAAATTTCATCATGGAGACCAAAATATATTATTAGATTTAAAATTTGTTCCAATCAAATTTCACTTAAAATTTCATAATAGTTTTGAAATTTTCTTCTCTGGATGAGTGGGGAACCAGATATATCCCATGTTGTCCTGAAACCTTCTAAGGGAACAGGGAAAAGGGTTTGGTGATACTCCTATAGAGATATTTTTTTGTCATTAGTTTTGTCAAAGTCATATTGATTAAGTAATTCAGTCGATGAAAGGAGAGGAAAGTATAATAGCAACTAGTAAAGTAGAAAGAGTCACACTGAGTCAACTGGTAATACATCGAGCAAGCTAAGCACTGGGCAGTGCATAACAGTTACCGAGACACTGAGTTTGTGAAGTAAGTTACCAAGAAAGGAAAATTAGGAATATTTTCAGTAAACATGAGTCAGATCAACATTTAATGCAATGCCACGCCAATCTAGAAGATTCTAAAGCTGAAGAAAAAGTTAGTTACAAGATCTACGATTGAGAAAATTCAAGGTAAAGTGATATATAGGCACCTAGGAAATCCTCAAGCCTTAGAATTTTTTGGCTTTTATCTAACCTTATCCAAGTTATAGATGTGTGTTTTCTTTGAGGCCTTAGTAGGTCATGTGGACTAGGTGGGTTGGTGTTATTACCAAGGTCACCAATTAGTCATTGTTAGTTGTTTTTGTTAGTTTAGGCCTAGTTGATCTAAAGGTGGGATTTGGGTTCAAAATGTGTCCGATACCCATGAAGGATGTAAAATATTCCTTAAGGTCATTAAATATGGTTATTTCAGTGAACTACAAAGCATAGAGGCCCTATATTCTAGTTGCCATAGTAAATGCAAAAAGATGCCAAAAGTTGTCATGACAACATTTGCAAGAAATTGCAAATGTTGCATGCAACTCAACAACTTAGGATCCCCACAAATGTAGGAGTGGGAATTGATTTAAAATGGCCTATAATGGTGGAGAAAATAATATAAGACACTCTAAGGCTCGAATCCTGAGGAGAGAGTTTTTGTAAGCAAGTTTTGGAATAGCAAGTGACTGCAATTCTGAGTTAGTGTATTTTTTGAGAATATGGTGTTACAGAGCCTGTTTATGGATTGAATCATAAGATCCAACTATTGATTCATGTAGAGGGGTGTGATTTAAGAATTTTCCTTTTATTTTTTTAGTTCTTTTGAGTTAATCTTCGAGTGGTAGGAAAATAATTGCAAACTAGGTAGTCTGTTGGTGTCTTTCAACCAGTTTTTGCTTTAATGGCTCCCACTTGAGATTCAACCATGGAAAAGTTAAAAGGGTAGATGAATCTCATAGTGGCACCTTTTTAAATTCTTTATATAGAGGTAGGATTTCAGGAGATGAGTGGATCTATTTTTAAACTCATTCCCTAGGTGAGCTAGGACAGCCTGGTTAGGTGCAAGAGAGGTTAAAAACCTATTGCAGAGACAAGGGAATGAGATGGAGAATTGAACCAGGTGATGTCAGAGTGTATTTAGGGTCTTATGAGTCCTTAGGTTTGATTTTAGATCTGTTCCAATCCAACTGGATTGATTTGTGAGGAGAAATCAGACCATTGCTAGTAATGCACCAAAATGGGCCTAAAAGCCCTACTTTCTAGGATAGTGTTGTATGGACAAGTTGGAGACCTAAGACCTTAGAAATATTTTAGGTCTCCAAAAAGGGTATCTAGATCCCTAAATAGGTTTGGGGGTTGTGTGTGAGTTTTGCAAGTTATTCCAGAAAAACCCTCTGGATAGGGCTAATAGAGCCATTAGGCCTAATTGGACAGTTTGAAGACAAGTTGTGAACTCGACTACTTGAAGTGGGAAAACCTATGGATTTTGAGTTGTTTTGGATTAAGGAGGAAATCACAAGTTCCCACATTTCCCTTGTATCATGGAGTATGTTGGAATGGATAAATTTGCATTAGTTTCTACAAGTCTTTTGGAAGCATTGAGATAAAACTAAGATAGTTGTCATACAAGGTGAAAGCACAATTATTGTAACTCTTAGACAAGAGTTAGGTGAGGTCTTAGAAAGAGTGTTTATTGACTTAGGGAGATCCTATAGAGGATTTAGGATCCTATATTGGGCTAGGGAAAACTAAGTCCTATCTTGGGGATTGTGCAACCATACTTTGGATTTTACTTCTATCAGATTGGTATCAGAGCCTCTTTGATTAGGCTTGTGGTTAATGTTAAAACCAGAGGAATCCATTGGAGAGTCAAAAATGGTGACTAATGCTGAATTATAAAAGAAGGTGGATGACCAAGAGGAGGAGAATAGGTTACTCCGAGATAGGTTGGCTCAACTTGAGCAAAAATTTGATGAAGTTGATGTGAAGGAAGATGAAGTGTTAGATAAGGTTGAAGGGAAAGGCAAAGACCTTGCCATTGAATATGAAGTCCCTAAAGCTGACCCTATCATTGAACAAGAACCATTCTTGAAATCTATAAAATCTATGAGTGGAAAAGCATTGGAAGGAGTTCCCATTTTCAATGGAAAAATGGAACCAGAAGTAGCTCTTGATTGGATAGAGGGCTTAGAAAACCATTTTGATTGTGATGGCATCACTAAGGCTCAAAAGGTGAAGGTTGAAAAATCTAGGTTGAGAGGATCTACAATCACTTGGTTTAAATTCATCCAATGTGTGTGTGTGTGTGTGTGTGTGTGTGTGTGTGTGTGTGTGTGTGTGTGTGTGTGTGTGTGTGTGTGTGTGTGAGAGAGAGAGAGAGAGAGAGAGAGAGAGAGAGAGAGAGAGAGAGAGAGAGAGAGCCTGTTGCTTCATGGAGAGCTATGGTAGCAAAAGTAAGAGAGACTTACATCCCTGAGGATTATGAAATCCAACTCCATAAGAGAAGACAAGGTCTAAGGAAGAAGGACCTAGATGTTAACTCTTACACTAAAGAGTTCCAAAGACTTTGTATGAGGTCAAGGATAGCAGAAGATGAGAAAGTGAAAGTATTAAGGTATCTTAATAACCTCAAATGGAACATTCAAGATGATATGAGTCTTTTGACTCCCGATATAGTTTAGAAGTGCCACCAAATTTCTATCAAGGTGGAGGATAAGTTAAAGAAGAAACAATATTCCAATACTTCAAGAGGAAGAGGTAGAGGAAGAGATGCTAGAGGACAAAGAAGTGGTTATGGAGGAAGAAGCTCTGAATCTAAAGGACAATTAGAGACTAAGCTCACTGAACAACATGAAGGGAACTTCAATAGGGGAAGTTCAAGTAGAGGAAGGAACTCAAACAATAGAGGAAGAGGCAGTAGTCAAGGAAGAGGAAACTATTTTTCCAACATGAAGTGTTATCACTGTAACCAGTTAAGACATCCTGCATATAGGTGTCCAGAGAAGGGAAGTACTTCAAAAGGAGGTGACAAAAGAGTGAAATATGTTCATGAAGAGATAAGTGGGAAAAAGAACCCTGAAGTCCCATTGGAATCAGAGGAGGGATAAAACCTTATGATGAGGAGAACTCTCATAAAAGAACCAGTTAAGGAAGAAAGAAGTCAAAGGAGAGCACTCTTTAGAGTGAAGTGTAAAATGATGGGAAAGGTGTGTAGAGTCATCATAGACTCAGGATCAACTGAAAACATAGTGCTAGAGGAGGCAGTCAATAAGCTAAACATGACAAGGATACCCCACACCAACCCTTATAAGGTCACATGGCTTAACAAAGGACAACATGTCCTAGTTAATAAACAAGCTTGGGTGGAATTCTCCATTGGGAGATATAAGGATAAATTTTTGTGTGATTTTTTACCTATGGACACATGTAACTTGCTCCTAGGTAGACCATGGAAATTTGAATAGATGGCTATGCATAATGGAGTCAAAAACTCATACACTTTCAAGTAAGACAGTGTGACATACAAAATTTAGTCACTATTGGAGGACGCAGAAATGAAGTTCATGGGTCCAAATATTCTCATGGTGGGTGAAAAGGAGTTCTTATAAACTCTACATGAAGGAGAATGAATTGGATTTGTAGTGGTGTTGAAAGCAAAGGAATTTTCAGAAAAATTAGAGAATAAGACAGAGCTACCCAAAGAAGTTCAAGAGATGCTAGTAAGGTATCAAGGGATAGTGAGTGATGGACATCCATCAACCTTACCACCTAAGAGGTCAGTAAGCTTCCAAATAGACCTAATCCCTAGAGCTATCCTACCCAATAAGGCATCCTTTAAAATGACTCCCCAACATAATTAAGAGATAGCTAGGCAAGTTCAAGAACTGAATGAACAAGGTCTTATAAGAAAGAGCATTAGCCCTTGTGTCGTACCCATAGTATTAGCACCTAAGAAAGGGGGAACTTGGAGGTTATGTACAGACTCCAAAGAAAATAATAGGATTACCATTAGGTATAGGTTCCCTATCCCTAGGATAGAAGACCTAATGGATTGTCTAGGAGGGGCTAGATACTTCACAAAGATAGACTTAAAAAGTGGATACCACCAGATAAGGGTGAATGAAGGGGATGAGTGGAAGACAACCTTCAAAACTACTGAAGGACTGTATGAATGGCTTTTCATGCAATTTTTCCTGTCAAATGCCCCATCAACTTTCATGAGATTGATGAATGAGGTACTGAAAGACTACATTGGGAATTTTGTAGTAGTGTACTTGGATGACATACTCATCTTTAGTAGAACAAGAGAAGAGCACCCCAAGAACTTGGAATTGGTATTTAAGAAGCTACAGGAAGAGAAGTTGATGATCAACTTAGAAAAGTGTGAATTAATCAGGACATAGCTGGTGTACCTTGGTTTTGTACTGTCACAAGGTAGCTTAAAAATGGATCCAAGCAAGGTTGAGGCCATCATCAACTGGCCTACTCCAAGGACAAGCACTGAGGTAAGGAGTTTTCATGGTCTTGCACAATACTATATAAATTTTATTAAACATTTTAGTATGCAAAATACATGCTCCTATGTTAGATACAATTAAGGGAGGCATGAAGACCAAGTTTGTTTGGAATGAGAAAGCTAAAAATGGCTTTGAACTACTAAAAAAGAAGATAGCAACCCAACCAATTTTAGTGTTACTAATCTTTGAGAAATTGTTCACAGTGGAGTGTGATGCCAGCAATGTGGTAATTGGAGTAGTCCTAAGTCAGGAGGGAAGACCAGTGGCCTTCCATTTAGATAAGTTGAGTGAAGCTAAGAAGAAATATTATTCTTATGACCCAGAGATGTATGCTCTAGTCCATTCATTGAGAAAATGGATACATTACCTATTGCCAAAGGAGTTTAGAGTCTATTCTGACAACCAAGCATTGATTTTCTTGAACTCACAAGACAAATTGAGTCATAAGCACATGAAGTGGGTTGAATACCTACAAGCATATACATTCAACATCAAACACAAGAAAGGGTTGCAGAATAAAGTTGTAGATGCTTTGAGTAGAAGAGCATTGACCATTCAGGAGATTCAACTCCAAAGTATGGGGATTGACAACTTCAAGGACATGTATGAAGAAGATGAGGAATTTGCTGACATCTATAAGGTATGTCAAGAGTATAAAAACCACTTTCATAGTCAATACTCTGAATACACTTTGCAATCTAGTCTATTGTTTAAAGGGGGTCAGTTGTGTGTCCCTAGGGGATTAATAAGAATGAATCTCATACAAGAGAAATACAATGGTACACTTAGTGGCTATTTTGGGATTAATAAAACTCAGGAGTTAGTCCAAAGATTCTATTTTTGGCCCAAGATGAACTTGGATGTGAAGAGATATGTTGAGGATGTGTTATTTGTCAGAAGGCCAAAGGAACATCTACAAATGTAGGCCTATATCAACCCTTACCCATTCCAACTAGGCCATGGGAATGTATAAGCATGGAATTTGTGGTAGATCTACCAAAGAATAGACAAGGAATGGATAGTGTATATGTGATTGTACACAGATTTAGTAAGATGGCTCACTTTGTGCCATGAAAGACAATGAATGATGCTAGTAAAATAGCTTATTTATTCTTCAAGGAGGTTTTTAGGATTCATGGTTTACCACTGAGTATAGTGTCTGACAGAGACACCAAGTTTATGAGCCACTTTTGGAAGACTCTTTGGAAGAAGTTGGGCACCAACTTATCATTTGGATCTGCCTACCATTCTCAGTCAGATGGTCAGATAGAGGTAGTAAATAGGAACCTTGGTAATCTCCTAAGGTGTTTGACAAAGGAGTATGGTCAGACATGGGACCAACTCATTGAACAAGCAGAATATGCTTTTAATGATACTGTTAATAGAACCATAGGGAAAATCCCTTTTGAGATTGTATATGGCATCCATCCTAGAGGCATTCATGAACTCAAAGACCTTAAAGATGGAGCTAAAGACAATGGATATGGTGAGTATTTTGCATATTCTATGTAAGAGGTCCATCACATAGTTAGGAACACTTTCACTGAGAATACAGAGAATATCAAGACCAAAGTGGATGAGAGAAAAAGGGATGTCCAATTCAAGATTGGAGATCTAGTAATGGTTCATCTCAATAAAGAAAGACTTCAGAAAGGAACACCTCACAAACTTTAGATGAGGAGAATTGGTCCATGTGTCATCCTAGACAAGTATGGAGCCAATGCTTACAAGGTGGAACTTTTGGAGGATTTGAGTTTATCACCAGTCTTCAATGTTGCATACTTGGTACTGTACAAAGGCCCAATCCATGATGCTCATTAGAGTCTGAATGAAGTCATACAGGAGGTTGAAGAACTGAACTTTCCATCTACACCAATCAAACAAGTAGAGAGCATTTTGGATTCTAGAGTTTACAAGAAGACCAGGAAGAAGGAGTATAAAGAACACTTGATCAAATGGAAAGGAAAATTTGATGCAGATGCAATATGGATCAAGGAAAGTGAGTTTAATAAGTTGGGGTTTAATATGAACTTACTCAATCCAAGGGTGGATTGAAGTCTTTTGTTTAGGGGAGGATGGTGCATGAGCACCTAGGAAATCCTCAAGACTTAGAATTTTTTGGCTTGTATCTGACCTTCGCCAAGTTAGAGATATGTATTTTCTTTGAGGCCTTAGTAGTTAATGTGGACTAGGTGGGTTGGTGTTAGTACCAAAGTCACCAATTAGTCATTGTTAGTTGTTTTTGTTAGTTTAGGCCTAGTTGGTCTAAAGGTGGGATTTGGGTTCAAAATGTGTCCTAGACCAGTGAAGGATGTAAAAGATGACTTAAGGTCATTAAATAGGGTTATTTCATCAAACTAAAAAGCATAGAGGCCTTATATTCTAGTTGGCATAGTAAATGCAAAAAGATGCCAAAAGTTGTCATGACAACATTTGCAAAAAAATTGCAAATGATGCATGCAACTCGACAACTTAGGATCCCCACAAATGTATGAGTGGGAATTGATTTAAAATTGCCTAGAATGGTGGAGAAAGGCATCTAAGATATTCTAAGGATCAAATCCCAAGGAGATATTTTTTGTAAGCAAGTTTTGGAATAGCAAAAGTGACTGCAATTCTGAGTTAGTGTATTTTTCAAGCATTTGGTGTTACAGAGCCTGTTTATGGATTGAATCATAAGATCCAACTATTGATTCATGTAGAGGGGTGTGATTTAAGACTTTTCCTTTTATTTTTTTAGTTCTTTTGAGTTAATCTTTGAGTGGTAGGAAAATAATTACAAACTAGGTAGTCTGTTGATGTCTTTTAGCCAGTTTTTACTTTCATGGCTCCCACTTGAGTTTCAACCATGGAAACCTTAAAATGGTGGATGAATATTGTAGTGGAGCCTTTGTACATTCTATATATAGATGTAGGAGTTTAGGAGATGAGTGGAGATATTTTTAAACTCATTCTCTAGGTGAGTTAGGACAACCTGGTTAGGTGCATGAGAGGTTAAAAACCTATTGCAGAGACAAGGGAATGAGATGGAGAATTGAACCAGGTGATGTCAGAGTGTTGTTAGGGTCTTATGAGTCCCTAGGTTTGATTTCAAAGCTGTACCAATCCAACTAGATTGATTTGTGAGGAGAAATTAGACCATTGCTAGTAATGCACCAAAATAGGCCTAAAAGCCCTACTTTCTAGGATAGTGTTGTATGGACAAGTTGGGGACCTAAGAAATTATAAATATTTTAGGTATCAAAAAAGGGTATATGGATCCCTAAATAGGTTTGGGGGTTTTGTGTGAGTTTTGCAAGTTATTCTAGAAAAACCCTCTGGATAGGACTAATAGAGCCATTAGGCCTAATTGGATAGTTTGAAGACAAGTTGTGAACTCGACTACTTGAAGTGGGAAAACCTATGGATTTTGAGTTGTTTGGGAGTCAAGAGGACATCACAAGTTCCCATATTTCCATTGTAGCATGGAGTATGTTGGAATGGAGAAATTTGCATTAGTTTCTTCAAGTCTTTTGGAAGCATTGAGATAAGACTAAGATAGTTGCCATCCAAGGTGAAAGCACAATTATTGTAACTCTTAGAGAAGAGTTAGGTGATGTCTTAGTCAGAGTGTCTATTAAATTAGGGAGATCCTATAGAGGATTTAGGATCCTATATTGGGCTAGGGCAAACTAAGTCTTGTCTTGGGGATTTTGCAAGCACACTTTGGAGTTTACTTCTATCATAAAGATCTATGGTGAAGATCAAGTGGCAAAAGTAATAGTTTTATTTCCAATAATAGTGAAATTCTTGAGGTAATGGTTACATGGTTCATCGAGTACCTAATACTTTGAATTTTTTCATGAAGATGATATAAGTTGATGGTCAAGAATAAAAGAAGGTAACCCTAACCAATAAGATTAAGAGGCAAAACAATGATTATATAAAGGATGATTTGAATGAAAAGTAAATAAGTGAGAAAAGTAGTTGAGTTGAAGAAAAGTTGAACTGAAGAGAAGCACTAAGTATAGAGAAGCTACTCTGCAATAGAGAATTTTAATGAGTTTGATTCTACCGAGTGTAGTATGAGGTAAATAAATCATTGAGCATACGGAGTCTGACTAGCATATGTTGATACATTTTCACAGACATTTTGCATTGAGTTTTATTGTACTGAGAGGAGTAAAACTCCCATAATTGGATAGAGCCTAATAGGTCTCATTTTGTAAATACTTTAATAGGGTACATTTTTTATATTAGAGATTGTTAAATCCTTTAGCAAGGTAGACTGAATAAGTCTTATTGTACTCCTAACAGGGTAAGCTATCAAAAGTAGCTAAATATTTTATCTCTAATTGAGCAACCTTTTTACTACAATAGTGAAGGATAGTGAGTGTCATCCCCACCATATTTTTTTCCTCTAACCAAGGATTTTAGCATGACCAAAAATCATGGTTTCATGAGATGTATTTTTATGTTTTGATTTATATGCTTTATAATGTTTATCTGCAATGTATTCAACTTGGTAAATGTTTATAGTAGATGTTAAAAGTTTTTGCAATACTGAATCACCCCTCCTCTCTTAGTACTTATCTTTCCATAGTCAATCCAACAATTGGTATAAGATCCTGGACTCTTGGAATAAAGGTTTAACCACCTGAGAGTAAAATTTCATAACCATGGAAAGTTATAGGCAAGCTAAGAAGATTGAGAGTCTTGAGTTTGAGTTGGAAAATGCATAGGACGTGATCAATGATCTAAGAAGGAAACTAGAAAAATTTGAACATGAGAAGGAACTTATGTAATGAACCAAAGCCTACACAAGAGAATGTTGACGTACTTGAAACAACATCTGAAGGGTGTCTAAATGATGAATTTGAAACAACCATTACATACATGATAGAAAAGAACATTACACTTACCAAGTAGTTGTACTTAATGAAGAAAGACCAGGAGGCTCAAAGCATAATATTGACATAAATACTTGAATCTAAGAAAATGGTTGAAGATGAAAATAAAATGGCAGAAGAAGACAAAAGGAAAGCTACCCATAAGACTAATCAAAAAAGATAATGAGATAATGAGAATGACCCAAATTCACTGTGCCATGACCAATAAGTTAGTGAATGCAAATCAAGAGGTAACTAGAAAGGAATTTGAGAATCAATCACTTAAGTCTGAGATTGAAAGATTGAATAATGAATTGAAAGCAAAAAAAGAAGCTAATAAACTACTAAAATGAAGTGAAGAAGCATTAAGGACATTGGACAAACAACTTAGAAGTCAGAAGTAACCGAGAGACAAGAATGGACTTAGATTCACTAAAGATAGCACTATTGAGAAAGGAGATTCCTCTAGCAAACCTAACAACCAAGATACTACTACCCCACCAAAGAATAAGAATCCAAATTTATGCTACTATGGGAAACCTGGACATACAGTTAATGTGTGCAAAATCAAAAGAGGTAAGTCATCAAACACACCTACATTTGATGGTTATTATTATAACTGCAAAAAATATGGACATCAAGCATTTGAGTGCATATCACGGATTATTAACAATACAAGGAAGCCTAAGTTTGATGGCTACTGTAATACTTACAAAATATATGGTCATAAATCTGAAGATTGCAGGTCACAAAGGAGAAATGATAAATGGGTCCCTAACCGACAAAATACATGAAGAAACCGACAAGGAACATCAATACCATGGGACTACAATACAAGAATCTCATGTGCAGCATGTGTGAGATATCGACATATTGCAGAAAACTACATATTATTGATGACATGTAACTGATTGAATGTTTGATAATGTTAAGTTGAAGATGATGCAATACATTAAATCAGTTAATGGTTTGTATTGTCATTTATGTCAACTTGATATCATCTCTATGGTCATACACATAATGCCAAATACTTCAGAGAACCAATAGAACAATGATTATGCTTTCAACAATGCATAAAATTCAAGTATTCACAAAGTGACAGACAACACCGACGGAGTGCACACCACCAGTAAAGACAGAGATAAAGTCACAGTGATGCCCGATGAGTAGAAGACAGTGTTGCCCAATGAAGCAGAATCAAAGGATGGCCAATGAGAAAGATCTAATGATGCCCCACGGATGGAGATTTTGAAGCTAACTAAAGATACACCGACGGAACTGGCAGTTGTCACCGGCGACGAACTACAGAATTGACCGACAGAATAGAGAGATCAGAAAATGACAAATTATCTAGCTGGCAGAGCTTAAAGATAGACTTAACTGGTTGTTTTAATTCTTTTATTCGACCATAGTTAAGTAAGTGATTTAAAAATGATTTATATAGTTGGAAAGAAGATAACTATGAGATAAATCAAGAGTTAAAGCCATAAATCAAATTGGCTGGATTATTTTTCACGCCAAGAATCAAGAATCAAGAATCATGGAAAATCATGTGTATATAAGAGACAATCATAATTCAGTTCCACAAGCACACAGACACGGGGGAGTGAATTGAGAGAAGATGTTGAAGAGAAACTGATGAAGGATAAACTTCATGCAGTCCTGATCAATAAAGCTAAGGGAGAGCTAAAAGAATTCTGCAGACACCGACGAATAGTGAAACACAGCATCACAGAGCAGAAAGAGTGAAGTACAAAGGAACTGAATTGATACATTGATCAGAGAGGTATTGTACGTAAATAGATCTGAGTATCTGCAATTCAAAGTTGCATTAGAAATAGGTCATTGTGTTTCAGTTTAACCATTGAAGCATTAAGTCTCTTAACAGAGTAGGACTTAACCGTCTTCTATAATTGAGGTATATCCTAACAGATTACCAAGAAGGTTGATTCATGACAGTAGCAATGGTCTTACCTAAAGCCTATTGATAGTCTAAGAAGGAGGCTGATTCAAGGATGGTAGTAAGATTAGCATAAAGCCTATTGATAGTCTAGAGACTTATTCAAGGATGGTAGCGTAGATGCCATATACTTAGTGACAACCTATGTATAAAAATCCTCTAACAAGGTAGCACTTAACAGTGTGTTTGTAACCTTTAAGAGGGTTGGCTCCTAACAGGGCTCACTTCAGAAGAGTGAAAATTTGGGGTACCGGTCCCAGTGGTTTTTTCCCTTAACAGGGTTTCCACGTTAAAATCCTTGTGTAATGTGTGTATGGTTTATTACTTTATTATTTTAAATTTCACATATACTTTTCTAGATTGATTTGTATACTCTGCATATTTACTGAGTATCGGTAAATGATTTTTTCTACTTATCGGTAATCAAGGAGAATAAGGACAGACAAGGTAAACCGACAGATTGTAAATTGTTTCAAGTATTTCAAGGCATACATCTTGTAGGGACTTAATAATCTGAGGTATATTAATTGTGGATTAAAGTTTAAAGGATAAATTTTTGAGGCCACTGATTCACCCCCCCCCCTCTCAGTTATTACTAACAATTGGTATCAGAGCTTGTGTGCTTAGAAGGAAGGTTTCAAGACCTAAGTAAATATCACAAGATGAGTAGATGAGATGTGCCCAAGTTGAACAAAGACAATTTTGCTTCATGGAAAAGAAGAATAAAGATTCACTTATCAGGTATTGGAAATGATATTACTCAATACTTAGATGATGCATATGTGTTTCCTACAGGACCATTGACAGTAGATCAATTGAGAGTAAAGCATGAATATAACTGCATGGTTATAGAACTTTCAACCTCACTCTCTGATGCTGAATTTGAGGATGTCAAAGATTGCAAAAATGCAAAGACAATGTGGGACAAGTTGAAGCTTGTACATGGAGGTGATGCAAATGTTCTGAGAGCCAAGGCAGAAAGACTTAGAGGAAATTTTGATGATCTCAGAATTAAAGAAGGTGAAAACATCACTTAGTACAGCACAAGAATAAAAGAAGTAGTCAATGCTATACGAGGCGTTGGAGGTACACTTGAAGAGGAGATAGTGGTAAGTAAAATATTAAGAACCTTATTTCCTGTATATGCTATTAGAGTCTCTGCTATTCAAGAAATGAGAGCAGTAGCAAATAACATAGTCACTCTTGATAGCCTGATTGGTAGACTGATTTCATTTGAGATGAATAATTTTGAAAATAGTGTCTTACCAAGTTTAGAGTCTGCATTCAAGTCTTCTGTGAGAATAAGAAAATCTAGTCAGAGGCACTCATCTAGAAGAGACAGTGAAAGCGAAAGTGAAGAAGAAGATCTAGATGAAATTGAAGCCCTCATGGCGAGAAGAATGCTAAGAGGAAAAGGTAAATACAAAGGCAAGTTACCACTTGTATGTTTCAATTGTAAAGAGATTGGACATTTTGCTGCAAGATGTCCTAACAAAAGAAAAGATGACAGAA
>MU223207.1:2112252-2140807 GCA_018584345.1 Thuja plicata | reverse complement strand
AGGAACAAAGCAAGACTAGTATGCAAGGGGTATGCACAAGAGGAAGGTATAGACTATGGAGAAACCTTTGCACCCATTGCTAGGCTAGAAGGAGTAAGAATTCTACTTACTTATGTTGCATACAAAGTATTCAAAGTATATCAAATGGACATCAAGTCAGCATTCCTAAATGGAATACTTGAAGAAGAGGTATACATTGAGAAACCAGAAGGGTTTGTGGATCCAGATAAGAGGAACATGGTATGTAAACTTCACAAAGCCTTTTATGGATTGAAACAAGCTCCCAGAGCCTGGTATGAATGAATTCATTCCTATCTAATAAGTATTGGATTTATGAGGACTAGTGAAAACAGTAATCTTTATTTGAAAGAAGATACTAATGCTAACACTTTGATTGTTGAAATATTTGTTGATGACATCATATTTGGGGGCAATGATATGCTATGAAAATCATTTTCTGATGAGATGAGTAAATAATTTGAGATTTCTATGTTTGGAGAGATCAAGTTCTTTCTTGGTCTATAGATCATTCAACAAAGTGAAGGTATTTTCATTACACAGTCCAAATACATCAAAGAAGTTCTGAAAATATTCAAGATGGAAGATTCCAAACGTGTTGGAACACCGATGGCTATTGGATGAAAATTAACAAAGGAGGACAAGACAATAAAGGTAAATCAGACTCTATACAGATGAATGATAGGAAAACTCATGTATGTTGTACACACTAGACCAGATATTACACATGAAGTAGGGATTGTTGCTAGATTTTTTGCTAACCCCAGGGAATCACATATAACTGTTGTGAAAAGAATCCTAAGATATCTGAAGAATACTGAGGAATTTGGCTTATGGTATAGAAGAGAAGGCAAATTTAAACTGAAAGTGTTTACCGACACTGATTGGGCTAGAAATCTTTATGAACGAAAGAGCACAACTAGAGGAGCATTCTTTATGGGTGATAGACTTGTCACATGGATTAGCAAGAAGCAAGGATGCATCTCTCAGTCTACTGCAGAAGCAGAATATGTTGCTGCTGCTGAAAAATGCTCAAATATTGCATGGATCAAACAGCTACTAGAACGTATGCATATGAAGATCAAAGAACCAGTAATTATCTATTGTGATAACACCAGTGCAATAAATATTTCCAAGAATCTAGTCATGCATGCAAAGATTAAACACATTGCAATCAAGTATCATTATTTGAGAGAACAAGTTCAAGAAAAAGAAGTGATACTTGAATATGTGCAATCAAAAGAACAATTGGCTGATATCTTTACCAAGCCACTACCCAAGGATACATTTGAGTACCTGAGGAAAAGACTAGGGGTCAAACCCATGTCTATCAGTCAGTAAAAGGACTGAACGCTGCATCAGCCATATATTATCATAATATCATTCATGATTGATGCAAGCAAATGCTGAACTTCAGAGCTACATCTATATACAGACAGGTATATATCAGAACCAAGCACCAGAGCAAACTGTTATATTGATGATGAATAAGGGAAATTCATAGAATATATTATGGATAGAAGAAATTGTTTGACAGAATGGTAGATATTTGTGAAAATATTTGTTTGGCATTGTTTTCAAAGGGAGAGAATGTAATGTATCCATATTATCATTAGAAACTATTCATCATCAGATTACTCCAAACAAGGAGAGATCATATCCACAGGGAGAGTATTTGTATAAATGTTGCAAATACAAGATAGAGACATCAAAGAAGAAGAAAGAGAAATTGAAACGAACAGAGGTCACAACACATTAGAAGAAGAAACAAAGAAAGCTGCAAGAATCAAATCTAAGCTAACACAGAGCTTACTAGCGGTTAGACATTTTTTTTTTCTTATCAAAACAAACTGTTTGGTAATTTGATGAATCTCAACAATTGTATTTCATATTGTATTAGAAATAGTATAGTGTGATAATATAGTATGTTTCCATCAATGCCAAAGGGGAGATTGATGACATGTAACTGATTGAATGTTTGATAATGTTAAGTTGAAGATGATGCAAGACATTAAATTAGTTAATGGTTTGTATTGTCATTGATGTCAACTTGATATCATCTGTATGGTCATACACATAATGCCAAAGACTTCAGAGAATCAATGGAACAATGATTATGCTTTCAGCAATGCATAAAAGTCAAGTATTCACTAAGTGACAAACAACACCAACGGAGTGCACACCACCGATAAAGACAGAGATAAAGTCACAGTGATGCTCGATGGGTAGAATACAGTGTTGCCCGACAAATCAGAATCAAAGGATGCCCGATGAGCAAGATCCAATGATGCCCAATGGATGGAGATTCCAAAGCTAACTAAAGATACACCGACAGAACTGGTAGTTGTCACCGGTGATGAACTGCAGAATTGACCGACAGAACAAAAAGCTCAGAAAATGACAAAATATCTAGCTGGCAGAGCTTAAAGATAGACTTAACTAGTTGTCTTAATTGTTTTATTTGACCACAGTTAAGTAAGTGATTTAAAGATGATTTATACAGTTGGCAAGAAGATAACTATGAGATAAATCAGGAGTTAAAGTCGTAAATCAAATTGGTTGGATTGTTTTTCATGCCAAGAATCAAGAATCAAGAATCATGGAAAATCATGTCTATATAAGAGACAATCATAATTCATTTCCACAAGCACTCAGACACGGGGGAGTGAATTGAAAGAAGATGCTGAAGAGAAACTGATGAAGGATAAACTTCATGCAGTCCTGATCAATCAAGCTAAGGGAGAGCTAAAAGAATTCTGCAGACACCGACAAATAGTAAAACACAGCATCACAGAGAAGAAAGAGTGAAGTACAAAGGAACTGAATTGATACATTGATTAGAGAGGTATTATACGTAAATATATCTGAATATATGCAATTCAAAGTTGCATTAGAAACAGGTCATTGTGTTTCAGTTTAACCATTGAAGCATTAAGTCTCTTAACAGAGTAGGACTTAACCATTTTCTATAATTGAGGTATATCCTAACAGATTACCAAAAAGGTTGATTCATGATAGTAGCAATGGTCTTACCTAAAGCCTATTGACAGTCTAAGAAAGAGGTTGATTCAAGGATGGTAGTAAGATTAGCATAAATCCTATTGATAGTCTAGAGACTAATTCAAGTATGGTAGCGTAGATGCCAAATACTTAGTGACAACCTATGTATAAAAATCCTCTAACAAGGTCACACTTAACAGTGTGTTTGTAACCTTTAACACGGTTGGTTCCTAACAGGGCTCACTTCAGAAGAGTGAAAATTTGGGGTACCGGCCCCAATGGTTTTTTCCCTTAACAGGGTTTCCATGTTAAAATCCTTGTGTTATGTGTGTATGGTTTATTACTTTATTGTTTTACATTTCACATATACATTTCTGGATTGATTGGTATACTCTGCATATTTTCTGAGTATTGATAAATGAGTTTTGTTGCTTATCGGTAATCAAGGAGAATAAGGACAGAGAAGGTAAATCGACAGACAGTAAATTATTTCAAGTATTTAAAGGCATACATCTTGTAGGGACTTAATAATATGAGGTATATTAATTGGTGGATTAAAGTTTAAAGGATAAATTTTTGAGGCCACTGATTCACCCCCCCCCCTCTCAGTTATTACTAACAATTTTTGCATGGAAGGAATAATAGATGAGCGTGGATAAGTCCTAGCATGGCATGCTTTCACTATCACAAGGTAGGACACATAGCCAAAGATTGTAGGTACCAAGGAAAAGCTCCAACTCAGGAAGAGACATTTAGCAAAGTAGAAGTGAATGTTGAAGAAGTGAGAAATAAAATGAACAAAACATGGAGAAGGAAGTCACAAGATGATGGAACATCTTTTGGAATAGTTGATGGCACCGAATCCTCTGGGTCGGGTGCACCTAACTCCACCTAATCAGTGAAAGGTATGTGTAGGAACTGCAAAAGTTAAAAATTTAAATCTAAAATCGATTCCTAACTATATTTGTGCAGAGATCCATATAAGCATACTAAGATGCATTTGGATATATTTTGTGAAGTTGATGTTTCATGTTGGATCGGTAAAGGAAATGTTATTTTGTTTTAGTAAAAGGAAGTAAAATAGTAATTGGTATAAAGTTACTCAGTGTTGCATTAAATGTTACTTTTATAACCATTGGAAACCCTAAATGAGGAAAAAGGTATAAATAGACCATTTTATATATCATTCTTACCATACCTTTTTGAAGAGCACTTGAGCGAGTTACAGATAATTATCTACAAGAATTCAAACAATTGAAGAGGTAATCATGAACTAATCTTAAAGCATTTGAGTATATTTGAGTGATTTCTATTGTTGACATAGTTGTGTAATCTAGACCATGTTGTAAAGAAAAAACCCTAGTCCATTCGAGCATTGTTAAATCTGAAAGTAATGGCACCTAAGGTGCAAAACACAGTTATTGTTGAGAAGGTTGATCCTATCAACCCTAAGTCTAAGCTACATCCCATGAAGGCCGCAGAACTAGACAAGATGGGAGCTCTCTCATCCATACCGGCAAGGATAATCTTGATAGAAGATATTTGTGCTTTCATCCACTGCAAGATTGAGGAGATATGTGAAGCAGAGATTGATACATCATTTCAAAATTTGTGCACAAATGGGAAACTGAAGGATGACCACATTCATCTGGAGACCAAGGGTTTAATTCATACCCTAGATCTAATGAGAGTATTCAAGATTTAGTGGACTAGAATGCTACTTATCCGAGTTCATTATCAATTTATCTGGCTTGATCAACCAGTCAAGATTACAAAGGACTTTCTCCACATAGTGACTAGATACCAAATCGCTGACAGACCGAAGGCTAACAAGAAAATGGATAAGAAAAAATTGAGTGAACTTACAAAATCACAATGGGATGAAAGAGGTCTAAAGATATCAACTGTGGAAGATCCATAATGAGGTTTGCATACAATTTTATATCTTACTGAGTCTTCCAATCATCCCGAGTTGATAGTGTATTATGTGGAGTAGTAGATATTGCATATAAGATTGTGAAGAAAGGTATACAGATTGATATATGTGAAATATTGTTGAAGCATCTTAATGACAATATGAATACCATAAGGAAAGCCAAGACCAACAAACTAAAGTTTGGATCATTACTGGTATGCATATTATTTTATTTCCATAACTTCTTTCCATCTATTGGTAATGTAATATGGAGAGCAAACAAGCTGGTTATATATCAGATAAATGAATACATTTTGAGTTTAGGAGATAATTTTCACATGGTGATGAATGAGTATTTTTTAAAAGTTTCAATCTAGAATGCATAAGAGATATAGAATTCCACCTTAGTTAGTGGATAAATATGAAGACACCATATGTTTTGAGGTTGATACCGACACTTGCATCATTAAGGAAGTTTAGCCTAGGTCTACTTGGCTACAACCTATAGGATATGAAATAGAAATTGGCATTGCTTCACAGAAAATTGAAGCTTTATTAGAAAAACATGTTGATAAAAGAGAAAAGAGTTATGGAACCTATGAGGAAGTGAAGGAAAAGATAAAAAAAAGGTATGTTGATGCCTAAAGTTCTAAACAAATCAAGTAAAATAATTTCTGATTTGTCAAAGAATCTTGGAGTTAATGATGAAGAAGATGATGAAGAACCGTCTATTGAAAAGGATAAGAACCCACAAGTGATGAAGGCATCACCGAGCATCAGAGGTACTAGACGAACTACAATATTTTATATTACACCAATGGGATAGAAGAAATCTGAGGCAGAACTACCGAGAACCAAAACCTATGTCAGAGGAAGAAGACATCTAACCAACCAAGGAGAAAGTTGAAATTGCAAGCAGAAAGTGAGACTGAGTTTGAGGATCTCAGTAAACTCAATGTTTTGGAAAACAAACCCTAAGCACCAAGGATTATAGATGAAATGGTATATACAATGAAGAAGCATGGAGGATTTGGAGGAATGAAACATGCTAAGTATGAAAAATAGAGTGATAAGGAAAAGATAAAAATTGAAGATGTAGTTGTCTTTACTCTACACAAATTCAGGTACACACCCCTATACATTTTTAATAAGTTATCTATTGAGTTATACAACAAGATTCATGTGAGATGGAAATATGCAATGACTTCTAAAAAATAAATGAGATAAATATCTCTGGTACTCACCATACTTGAGCTATCTATGACTGAAATTAATGAAGCATTGAAGAATTATTCCAACCATTTTCATGTTAAGGGAAGATCCTTAAGGATTATGATAGGAGACTTGGAGTCAGTACAAAAAAAAATGATGATAAATGGAGAGAAATTTTTGACATCAAGAAGATAATCAATTCACGAGCAAAGCAAGGAAAGGACGATAAAGCTAATGGGATTATCAAAGAAGATTAAAGTAAGATGGTGACTATTGACTTGACACTTGAAAATGATGAGATTATTATTGAAGACATCACTGGCAAGGATCCAGCAGGAAAAATATCACAAGATGAATATGTCATGGCCACTAATGAAACAAATACAGAACCAGTGGATACAAATGTTAATGCTACTACTAATACAATAATGAATCTTGTATTAAACCAAGTGAAAGATTATCCTGACATTCATCAAGTATCTGAAGTTTCTATGGATATAGAGGAGAAGGCAACCAAACCACAAAAGGATACAAAAAAAGTAACAAGCAAGGAGCCTAAGACAAGCGAGACCACCAAAGAATAGAACACTAAGTTGGTTCCCACTACTGAGATTGCAGGACAAAAACAAGAACAGGAAAAGGAGAAGCCCCAAGAGCTAGAAAAAGAGAAATCAGAAGAGAAACAAGAAAAGAAAGCAAAGGCCAAACCAAAAGAGAAATCCAAGGAGAAACAAGAATACAAGTCAGAGGAGAAACCATAAAAGATGCAAGAAGACAAGAAAGAAACAAATAAAGAAGAAGGTATTTCAACCGAAGCTACATCTAATGCACTAAAGGCGTAACGGTCCCTCAAATGTTTTACTAGTGAGATTATTCTGGTTAAGAAGAAGAAACCAAAGAAGAGAAAGTTAGTTGACCTAAGTTAACTGATTATAGTACCTAAGTTAAAAATCACTACACTCAAACCAAAAGAATTATCTGAATGTGCAGATTTACTAATGCAGAAAGAAGAACAAGACAAATTATTGCAAAAGAAATGAAAAACCACTGTGCTAGAAAGTGTTAAGGATGTAATGCAAGTGATTGTCCCTGAAGATGATATAAATGAAGAGGGAAGTATATTGAGTCAAGTGGAAGAGTTAGTGCAAAAAATCAAAGACCCAAGCAAAGAAACCACCGAGTATATGATGAAAATACATGAGAAGAAATGGAACATCAAATAATTGAAAACATTTTGAAGAGTATTGTACTAGATAAGGTATCGCTTTCTGAAGATTGTAAAGATATAGAGAATAATTTATCTAGCATTCCTTCATTATTTCAGAAATTTTGCTCAATTTCACTATTCACTGAGGATATGAAGAAGAAAGATGAATGTGTTGAGAAAGAGTTGACCGAGCACCTGAAGAATGTGACAACCTAGTCTGGATCACTACAAGTATACTAATCAAGGTTAAAATATTTGATGGGAATACAAAAAGAAATTAGAAGAGAATAAAAAAAGATAAGGATGGAACTCCTTTAGCTGCAATCTATTTTGATTCCCCATATTGAGTCTATGCAAAATCATTTAAAGAAGGCCAAGAATTTGGTCAATACTCTTGATGGAAGTTCCCTAGACACCATTATTGGATCTGCAAATAATGTTGTTGCACAGATTGTTGTACTTGAAGCACTAAAGGAGACATGGAAGACATCCCTAGTTGATGTAAATATGGGGTATAAACACATTTTTGATAAGTTATATCTGGATGAACCTAGTAAGTAAATTTTGTTGTTGGCATATTTGTCAAAAAAGGGCATATATATTGAATAACATTACAAAGGGGGATATATATGTATATATGTGTAAGAGAGGAGATATAGTATATATGAAGTATTATCATAGGGGGATTTATAATTTATAAGTTATGCAAAATTTTGATGACTTTGAGTTTTTGTCAAAGATGCCAAACTAATGCCAAAGGGGAGATTGATACTCGGATAGAGTTTTTTTTTTTCATTAGTTTTTTCAAAGTCAAATTCTAAGTAAGTCATTTGGTGAAAGGAGATTAAAGAAGAAGAGTAGTCCGTAAAGTAGAAAGAGTCACACTAATTCATTTGGTAATACACCAAGAAAGCCAAGAACTGAGCAGTGCATAACAGTTGTCGAGCCACCGATTTTGTGAAGTAAGTTACTGAGCAAGGAATAGCAGGAATAGTTTTGGAAAACATGAGTACACACTGAGTACCTAAGGAAATGGTTGCACACCGAGTACCTCATACATTGAATCTATTCATGAAGATGATTTGATGGTCAGGAATAAAAGAAGGAAACCCTAACCAATAAGATTAAGAGGAAAATCATTAATTATACAAAGGATGATTTGAAGGAAAAGTAAATAAGTGAGAAGAGAAGTTGAGTTGAAGAAAAGTTGAGGTGCAGAGCAGCACCAAGTATAGAGAAGCTATAGAATAATAGAGAATTTGAATGATTTTGATGCTACCAATTATAGTAGGAGGTAAATAAATTATTGAGCATACATAGTCTGACTAGCATATGTTCATGTATTTTCACAAACATTTTTGCATTGAGTTTTATTATACTAAGAGGAGTGAAAATCCCATTATTGGGTAGACCCTAATAGGTCTCATTTTTTTAATCCTTTCATAACGTACGTCCCTTAGATTAGAGATTGTTAAAACCTTTATCAATGTAGACTGAATAAATATTATTTTACTCCTAACAAGGTAAGCTATCAGAACTAGCTAAATATTGTAGCTCTAATCGAGCAACATTTTTACTATAGTAGTGAAGTATTGTGGGTGTCATCCCCGCCACAATTTTTTCCTCTAACCAAGGATTTATGCGTGACCAAAAATCATGGTGTCATGAGATGTGTTTTAATGTTTTGAGTTATATGCTTTATATTGTTTATCTGCAATGTATTCAGCTCAGTAAATGTTCAAAGTAGATGTTAAAAGTTTTTGCAATACTGATTCACCCCTCCCCTCTCATTACTTATCTTTTCATAGTTAATCCAACATTTGGGGGGTTGGGACACATAGTCGTGTTATAGAGTATACAAATACCAATATTATTCCCACAGTGAAAAATCTAGCAACCAAAAAGTTCGTCATAGCTAAATTCTACTTTTACATTAGAAATTCATGTATAATGTTGAAAAATATAGCAAGAAGGTGTCCCAGCTCTTATGGCTAAGTGATGCTCATGGGAAATAGCTATTATGAGTACACTTGATTTGCACCCAAATTTGCAAATGGTAATATTGCAATTTAGGTGTAATTTAACAAATTTGAAGTCATATAGACTTAATCTGAACCAAGGTTTAGAAAAACCTATGAATAAGCTACAGAAAAAGGTACATCACCACTTTGTAGAATCCACGGTGCTAACTTTATGATTCAATTCTTGAGTGAAGTATAACACCTTCAATTATATTATTCAATAATAAGGCAAAATATACCAACTTTATAACAAAGTGTTCAATAATTGGGTGAAATATAACATGCCATAAGTACATTTCAATTCTCACCATCCAAATTCTAATTTAGCCACCAAAACGAAATAGAATATCCTAATTTTGAAAGCAAAACTTGTTGCACTAAAAATTTTATCTATATGCAAAAGGTTGCCTTGAAAAAAATGTGTTATTCGATGCTTTGGAAAAATGAAGTGAATTCTTCACTTACGACATGCACGTCTTTGAAGCTCATCAACACAAGGGTTTTGAGCAGCTCACAACCAATGTCGCCCATGCTAACCATCAATAATTTCACCCCCTATCATGATTATATCAACTCTTAGTCAAATTAGAAACCTAATGGTCACTTTAGGAGCTTCAAATCAAACTTTCCTAAAAACAATAGTACTAAAAGAGTTGGTATTACTTTAATGGATTTTGTTTCTTCCGTAGAAGCCATTGAAATTGATAATAAAGAAACTTCTAAGGAGAGTAGGAAAATGGGTGTTCAGATTTTGTGGAAAGTGTTTCAGGGAGATTTGAAATGGTGGTAGAAAACATGTCAATGGTATTTACTAGCTTATAGCGGAGCTCAACATGTGGAAACCCCGCTAGAAAATGAAAATGAAATTTCATTGGAAACCCTGTGAGAAGAATTCATTTAAAATTCCTGAGTGATTTCCGCATAGATTTTCATTAGTCAAATTAATAATTGATTCCACATAAAATCCTCACAATTCGCTACACATCACATCCATTTCTCTCGTAGATATCCAATCATTGAAGCCAACAGAGACTGTAACAAGTTTCACGCTAGCCCCTAACCACTTTTGTACAAATAAAATAGGATTTTTGGTAGTTTTCATGTGTTAGACAGGTATGTAAGTTATGAGAAAGGTTTTACCACTTATAATTGCAAGCAACCTCACAAGGAAATCCTATCAGCTAAATATAAATCACTACTATGCATTTAAAAGAAAAAAAAGATGGAAAAAAAATTAAGAATTGCACCTATTTAATAATTAAATTATTAATTTATACTTCAAGGACACATAATATAGCTAAATATAGTCAATTTTACAAACCACTGTATAGATTCCCCAATCCATTTACAAGAGTTTCAAGACCTACCCTAATAGGATAAGATCAAAAAATATCCTAAAAAATACTAGCAGCAAAGAGAATCATACCTAATATTCTCTGATGTTGGACATACAATGAACTAGTCAACAAAATGATAAATATATCAAGAAACATCCTAATGTAAACAAATTATTTATTTAGCATCAATCACATTTTTAATTATAGCATAGCTTAAAAGAAGAAAACTTATGTGATCTACACAGAAAAAGAAAAAAGAGAAAACTAGTGAAGCTTTGGATGATTGAATGCATTCTTTGTTGTTGTAGATTGTGAGACACATAGAAAACTTACCTATCATATTAATGACATTGGCCCTTGTGCTTCATCCTTCTCCAGTGCAACATCCTAGAGAAAAGCCCCAAGTTCCCCCACCCATAAACCCCAACAGCCCAAACCCCAAGAAACACATCTTTAACACCTTCTACCCCAAGAAACTCTGAGAGACCAATAAGATAGAAAGAAGTTTTAAAAATAATCCTTCTACCTGATTCTCAAATCAAAACTAAATTTAAAATTACAAATGCATAAGAGTTGCATAGTGAAGAAATATAATGAAATATATTCATCCAAGAAACTAATCAGATGATTGAAATAATAGATTCATCAGAAATAAGGCAACATTGAATTTTTATATTGAAATAAGCATAAGAAAATCAACTGGTTACATATAGTCATTCGCAGTCTGACATTTCAGAAACAAAACCAAAAATCCTGATTGACTAGTGTATTGTTATCGTACCTTTTTAGAACTTTACATCCTCCATATATAAATGGGATTTAGTTACAAAATGAAAGGTTGCAACCTTTCATAAAAGCTTAACTAAATGAGACAATCAAATCAAAATGCTTGATTAACAAGTGACATGAAAATAGATAGAACACAGAAATCTTAATCTCCCAAGATCTTTCCATATTCGGCAATATGTTACAGGTACTCTGATGAAGCGTGTGTATATGAATTGTCGATGATGTTTTGCACAATGAACTTGAGTTCAACAAATTGCTCCATATGCTCCAATGTCTTCTTTAACTCAAAACTATCATTTTGAATGGCACTAAGGGAAACATCAAGTGCTCTATGGAATTCTACAACCCATTTATCCTTGTCCATCATCTCTTTCTTGTTGTTCAGGAATGGTGGTAATCCCTTCTTCATAGACTTTCTCAATTCTTCAAATTCATTCTTTAAATCTTCACCAAACTAATCATGCATTGCAATCCTTCCTTTTATATCATTGATCAATGTGGGGCTTGGATCCTCATTTAAATACCTTTCAATTATAAGTTTCAATCAGTCATGAGCAATGGTGTTATGGTAATTCATTCTATATGATTCCCATAATATGCCAAGACATTTTGATAGATTCTCCAATTGATTTCTCAATAGAAATATAGCAGTATCACTTCTCATAGTCTGCACCTATTTCATCGGTTATGTATTTTCACCCTGCAATTCTTTGCATTTTTTTCTCCATTTTCTGATATCTGATGCAGGTAACATTGGCGCAGGTTGACCACCACTCCTAAAACCTTCCTCATACATAACCTTATAGTGATATCTTTCCCTCACTAATCATTTTGCCTGTGCCTTCATTAATTTTGGAATGTAAACACCAATATTTACAATAGAAACTTGACCTATTTCTCCTACCTTTAATTTCATCATATGTCTAAATGCTTTGTCCACATCAATAATATTTGGTCTTTGATTAGGAGGGTACAATGCCCACAATAGCATGGTTTCTTCTTTTTCAACAAATCTAGAACCTATAAACACATCTTTAACACCTTGGACATCCAATTTGAAATCCTTCTTGTTAGACTTTAACATATTGTCAAAAATGAAAGATGCACTCATGTCCCGACTTGGAAATAGAATGAATCCTACCCCAATCAACATCTGATTACCCTTTTCCAGAGTCATTATTTTCATTTCTTCATTTATGTCCTAAATTTTTAGCATCAATGTAGCCTCATTGTCAGGGGTCAATATTGGAATCGAATCTCTTAATTTATTACCTCTGAAATTGTAAATGAGCGCAGCAAATTCCTTGGATTTGACAATTTTTTCATCTAAAATAAATGCATTATAAGCATCTATCCTAGCATCCTAGTGGATTCTCAACTCAGTGACAATCCTTTCATTTTCATTTGGTATTTATTGTAGCTCTGGTCCATAATACCTTAATACTTCTTCCTCATCAGGCTCTTCATCTGTAATCTGGGGTTTCTGCAATCATCTGGGCTAAGTTCTCCCTCTTCTCCATTAGCCTTTTGTCATACTCATCAATTAAATGTTTTTATTGATCCTCTTCTAAATTATTGAAGATGACTTCAACTTCAACTATCTCATGCAAGTAATCTCCAAGATTATACTTCTTCTTACAAGCATGAATGTATCCTTCTGGATCGTAATTTTTTATTTCTCCATGGTGAAACATATTATACTCCTCTTGCAATTTCCTGTCAATAATCTCATATTCTCTAGTTGAAACAAATGTGAAGTCACGAGAAGTAAGTGTTCCTAGCATAAATGTATGTTTGTGCGTAGCTCCACCAATGTGTTTATTGCTAGAAGTAATCATCTGCCTTATTATCTCCAAGTAAGCAATTCTATCTGGAACAAATTTTGGCAATCTATATGGTGCTTCTTCAAAACCATAAATCTTAAAACATGTGAACTCTTCAAAAATGTACCAAACACCCTTGTTATGATTAACTAGTTTTCTTTGGTCAAAGTCTTTAGGCCTCAAGAGTCTTTTAATTTCTTCTGAGACTGACTGATTATAGGGGTACCCAAATAGATGATAAATTGGTTTAACAATTAACTCCTTGAACTTGGCATAATCTGAATATTTGTGCCTAGAATCCCACAAAGATGTTCATAATTGTGTAGGTTGATATACTCCTCTGCTCTATAAGTTAATCTTTAATTTCTCAAGCCACACACCTCTCTTTTTTCCATAAAACAATACCATGTGCATTAGCAATGAATAATGCCTGAAATTTGGATACTCACTTCCCTTGAAAATTAATGAAACCATCATGTAAACACTCTACAATGTATGAGACATAGTCAAATGGTCTAGGATTGTATAATTGCACATTTGTATCCAATACCATAGGTCCTTCTTTCATCATCTCAGGGACTTCAATCCCACCTAGTTTCCTATAGGACATATATGTAATTTTCAAATAATGCCTAAATAAATTCATGTTATAAGGAGGGGGATCTCCCTCCATTAGGGTTCCACCTTCCTTTTTGTGCATTTCCAGTTTCCATTCTTTGTATGTAGTATCAGCCGAAAAATAATCATTTTCCAATCCTACAAATGATAACTTTTTATTGAAACCCAGTTCAAGACCAAAAACTTCTTAAATAGCCTTTGCAGAAAATGTCATGAAACTTCCCCTTGTCACAGATACACCTTTTGCCTAGTTTGTATCTCTTAATAAGAACTTCTCAATATTTGACATTAACAAAAATATTGGGCACAATGAGCCTACCTATATTGGTTTCCCATGGGTTTCTCAGAGGGATCTCTTTATCTCTTCTAAGATAATGGAACAAAAATAGCTCATACCCTCTCCTCAACATCTAAACATCCCCTACATTTTTGTATTTTTCCTCCAATTCATTTCGATCAAGCACGTTTTATTTTGACCTTCGAGATTTAGGTCCTGAAGCTTTTGTTTCCTCAATTAGGTCTTGATTCAACCTCCTCGGTGGCTCATCCTCAGCTATTTTTTTATTTTTGGCCTTCAGCTCTAAACTCTTCATGTTTTTCCTTTTACTTGAAGATTCAGATGGCTCCATAATCTTTTGTACTCTCTCTCAATTTTCCTCTGTTGTCATTATGCTTCAGGGATTTGAAAATGTATTATGCACACTTATTGTTCTCAATTCAAAGAGGGGAAAATGTAATCACCTAAAATTGGTCTAGTAAACCTATATTCGATTAATTATCCTTAAGAAACCCTAAACCAAATGCATTTATCACTAGAACATAATTATGGGTGCATTTAATCAAACTTGCTTGCATAATTAAACATGACTTGTTGAAACAAATTACTAATCAAATCCTAAACTACTTAATTGCTTAAACTATTGGGTTTAATTAAAAGTCTCAAACCCCTTTTAATTAAATGAACCCATTCACACATCCTCACACATGTGTGAGCACTCAAAATTCAAATAAAAGCAATTAAATGGGGAAATTGCCAAATTTGTCTCATTCTCCCCTAAATAAGCACAAGTTTGACCAATAGAAATTATTTCACTTGGATCAAACCCACATGGATTAAGGTAAATTGTATCTCTAACACCCTTCTTGATTGAATCTTGACCGTTCGTTTCACCAAATTTCCTATAAAATAAACAGCTCTGTTTGTTCAAGCATGAGGCAATTTCAAGAAGTAAAGTTATGATGCTAGTTTTGTTCTAGGTTTTGATCATTTTCTTGCCTCTATTTTCATGGTAGCTTACCTTACTTGCATTTAGATTATAACCTCATTTCTAGCTTCATTTAGTAGCTTATAGTGGAATTCTTAGCTTTATCTCATGGTTAATATGCATTTATTTTTCTTATGCATGCATGTCATTTCCAAGATTTATGAGAGCAAAGTACGAAAGCTCGTGCATCTTTCTCATTTCATGAAATATTTCATTTTGGATTTGTCTAGTCACTAATTCTACATGTCAATCTGATGAGCATCCTCTAATAATCAAAATCACTTCAACTAGGAAGATATAAGTCACTCTTGAGGGTAGTTTGTGTAATAATTTTGATTCCCATTTAATACTAAACCCCTTGAATTAATGGTTTATTGAGTGTTTGGTGTTGCAGGTTGAAGGCCACATTTTACCACACACACATTTGGCACCCACCATGGGGTACAAACTAGTTTTTGCCCCAATTTTCATATATTTTCATGTTTTTGACGAAACTGCACTTATTGTCCTACTATGTTTCCTACCTACTCGAACAATAATTCATTGGTCACTTGTTTGTCATTTTAGGATATCTAGATTGTCGTATGAGTATTTACCTAGATTTAAGTTTCGTATGATGATACTAGATTTTTTCGTACGGGAGATCATCTTATCCTATTTTGTTGCATGGTCTTTCATGTTTTTTCGTATGAGTTTTTCTTCTAGGGTATCCTTTGTACTTTGTCATTTTAGAAACAAAGATTTTTTTTAGAGGTGTATTTGATTTGGTCTTGAGTTGCTAGCCTCTAACATATTTTTGGTGATCTTTTTTATCTCTAGTTGGATAGCCTAAATAGTTTTTGTAGGACAATTAGTGGAAGAATCACTTTCCAAAGTCATACTAGCACACTTTTTATCCCAAACTACTAACACTTTTGTGCTTGTAGGATTCTTGAAAGAAATAAAGTTTGTTGAAACTACTAAATATTTATGTTTGCAGGTTGCCTTTTGACTCCATCAACCAAACAAAAGTGTGTCTTATTAAATGGTTTCTTAGGCACCTAGTTTAATTAGGATATTGTTTGTGTGAGTTAAATTGGACATTAGGGGACTATGCTCTTCTTCCCCTTAGGAATAATTAGAAACCCAAACATGTTTGATTTATCTTAGGAAAGAAATCATTTTGGGAAAAAAATGAGTGTTTTGCGTGTTTGGGAGACACTAAAAGAAGTAGGAAACTATGCTCTTCTCCTCTTTAAGGGAGAATCAGAAATCCCAACCTTCTCTTTGTTATTTGCTTTACTTTATGCATACATTTTAGATGGGCCTTACAGTTGAGGAAAAAATATCCTAGAAATGACCCATGTGAGAATGAGGTGTAAGCCACACCACTACAACTCACATTAAAAAAATTACTCTTTGGGGCCAAAACCTCGAGAGGTTGATGTCATTTGGGCTTATACTCGGCCCACGTCTAACACAAAGCAGGGCCTCTCAATCTCAATCACATTTACATTATTTCTTGTGGTAATATGATTTGTGGGACTATACATCTCAATCATTCTTGCACAAATGCAAAGCATACAACTGCACGGTGATCCTTACTAAAATCCATAGAGTAGAAGCCACCCGGTTCACCTCCAAAAGTGGATAATCCAAGTGCAAGGGAGATAGTAACTCCCCCAAGATACTCATCATATCGTTCCCCCATTAGCATTTGGAGTCAGATAATATGGCATCATGACTAGAGCCATTGCGTGCTTGGTGATTCTTGTATTCTGATTAGCTATTAGGTGTGTACCTGAGACTACGAGAGCAGATTTTCTTACTAAGCCAAATTGACTCTTGGCATAGGAAGTGCTTGATTTTCACTCCTTTGTGTTTGATGTGTTTGAACCACATTAAGCTAACACTAAAAAGACATAAACACCTTCATACATCGATACTTTCACGTTAATATTGTGCAAGTTGGTCAAAATTTAACCCAAAACAAGTGGCAAATTGTCCCTATTATACATTGTCATTTTTCACTTACTAGAATTGTCATACGACAAAACACTGGAATAGAAACAACTCATCTGGGAACCTGGGAATTTTCATATGGGAACCTAGGAACTTTCATATGATCTTACATTAGAAATCAGTTAGTTACCTTGATCTTTGGTATCTGTACTTCCTGTTTATGTGGCTTGAATTAATCATAGTAGTTGTCAGTTCTTGATCAGTTGGCTTGACTGATCATAATCTCTCATCCTATTTTCTTGAATGATCTTACTTACCATACGTTATTGCATCAATAGTCAAACCCAATCAGTTAGGTCACAATTATCGTCAAGCGGGCATTCACATCTCAAAACATGATACCTTGTACCAAGCTCAACAAATCTTTCATCAACACATCTCTTACCAAGCTATCAAACAAGAGATCATTTGGAAATTTGTGACATTGACCTATGATTCTATTCATTATTAATTCTTAACTATGATTGTCTTTCATGGTACAAACTAGAAGCCAACAACAAAAAGCCGATCTTAATTCAAAGGGAAAATCTATCAATGATTCTACTCTAGGACCCTCATCCTATCAAAAACCAAGATCTACTCAAAGGACTCCAAATCAAGATACCCCAACAATATATCAATCAATACCCTTGTTTCAAAAATCACTATCCCAACATCAATTGACTCATACTACACATCAAAACACATCAAAAATGTTGGCCTACAACCGGGGATCTAGCAAAGAACGACAGAGCCACCACACTAGTGTTTCCTAATCAGTTGGGGAACCTACTAAAGAAGAAATACAAAGATGTTAACAAGACAAAAAATTTTAAAATATGATGCAAATTCTTATGAATATGGATAAGGATAAATACTTTATGCACTTAGCATCTATAGGCGTTAAACTTCCTCACGACTTTGATATCAAAGGACTTATACAACAAGAGGAAAAGTCTCCCATCATTATTCTCAACCAAAAATTACAAGATATGAGATGTGAACTTAGAGAGTTGAATAAATTGAAAGAACAACCTTCCAACAAGTACTCGCTGGAATATATATGTCCCTTTCTATTTTCTAAAAACTTACACATGCCTTTGTTTCCTCCAAAGGTTGAAATTCTGAAATATGATAATTACAATGGGGAGGGTGACCCTCAAGATCATGTGTGGTAAATTTGTGCCCTCAGCATGGAATTTATGCATGAAATGACATATCTAATTTAGTTTTTCCCATGGAGCCTTAGTGGCCAAGCCTCGGAATGGTTCACGAAACTCTCACCTAGTATTCAAACATTTAATGAGCTAGTACAAAATTTTATCCAATATTATTCATACAAAATCTTACATATAGTCACCATGCTAAATATATAGAATAATAAACAATATAATGGTGAACCTTTCATCAAATTCCTCCAAATATGGAGAAATATATTCATGAGATATCCTCAAAAAATCTTGAAAACTGATAAAATTGACATCTTCCTTAACAATTTGGTTCCAGAAATGAATTACACAATTCAGATGCAAAAGCATACTACCTTTAGTGAGTTGGTGGAAAACGCTATCCACATCGAGGAGGTTCTAGTGAAAAAAGGTGAACTCAATTTATATAAAGACACTAAACCCTCTAACAATCCTAACAATAACAATGGCAAAGACAAACGCAAGTATTAGAACAAAAACAAAAATGTAGTCAATGATGGAGTGGTTGAGTCATCCAAGTTCAAATCCAAAGAGCTAGTGTTTAACTTATCTAGTAGTATACAAGTTGCTAAGAACAATACGAATGTTCTGATTCCATTCAAGAATAAACTAGACATGCAGAAGGATAAAGCATCATGGATACCAAAACCGAAGAAAAATTTCACTCCTCTTGGAGAACCTCTAAAAAATGCATTAAAAACTCTAGTGGATCACAAGATCATCATGATACTAGATTCAAAGCCTTGGGAACCAGCGGTTATACCTAAGTGGTGGAACAAAAATCACTTCTGCAAATATCATAAAACCAAAGGACACTTAACTAATGAATGCATGAAATTGAAGCATGTCATCCAAGACCTTATTAAAAATAAGACCATCACAGTAAATGGGCATTAGTCAAATAGATCACAAAGCTTTCAAGCAACCCATACCCTCATATGAACAAGGGGAATCCTTGAAGAACCAATGACCTAAAGTAAATTACACCTACCATAATCATGACATTTTGATTCACATGCTTGAGAAATCTAATCAATTAGTTAATGTAATTATCGTTAAAGATAAAAATGGCCCCGAATTTGCTAATGTGATAACAAGGAATCAAGTTAAGGTTACTCTTAAGGGAGTGGCTTCATCATCAAAACAAACTACAACATTAAAGCCCTCGACATCAAAGCAAATAGTCACATCAATCCCAACTACAAACTATAATTTGGTTGATCAATTGTTGAGAACTCCAGCCCAAATTTCCATCTTGGAATTACTTAAGATCTCACCATCACATAAGGAGATCCTTGAAATGGCTCTTTTAGAAACAATTGTACCAAAGGACCTAGGTGTTGATCAGTTCCAAATTATGGTAGGTCATCTAACTTCACCTCACTACCTATATTTTTTAGAAGAAGATGATAAATCATTGAATCATCTGCATAACCAACCCCTGCACATAGAGGTCTTGATCCATAAACATAGATTCAAACACGTCTTGATAGATGGAGGTGTCAGTTTGAACATTTATACTCTTAATCTTGTAATAGCATTGGGTTTTTAAGAACATGCTATAGATCCTACGATAAAGATCACCATAAAATATTATGATGAAGAAGAAAGATCATCAAAAGGATTGGTCATGTTACCTATCAAGGTTGGACCCATTGAGTGAGATTTGATTTTCCAAGTGATGGATCTACCACCAGCATATAACATTTTATTAGGGAGACCATGGATTCATGACATTCAGGCAGTCCCCTCAACATATTGAATCAATGTGTAAAGCTTCCACACAACGCAGTGGAGGTTTCTATTATATTCGATAACACATACTCCTATAATACTTTGAAACAAGAACACAGGATAGTTCCACATAATAAGGAAGCATCTACTGACCAAGGATCTGAAAGTTCTCGGGAAACACTCATGAAAATATTTGAGGAGAAATTGAAAATTACCAACACAGTTATGGGAGAGTATCAAATGCACCCTTTTTCTTGAATGGCTAATCTCCCCACATCCCCTAGATCTTATGGCATTTCCTCATCATCATTCAAGCCTGCTAACACTCAGAAATTGGAAATACATGAAGGGATTGGTATGGTAAAATCTGGTGTTTCTCTCTCAAAAGAGAATGAAGAGAAGGTTGTTCTTGCATGGCTTTACAAAGGAGAAGAACATGACCAAGAAGTTAAGCATGTTGAAATATCCCCACAAAAATATGGTAAAGGATATCATCTTATACAACGAATGGGGTATAAAGAAAAAGTACCCCTAGGTAAAGATAAAGGGTTAAGAGAGCCTATACACATGGAATTCAGGAATCCAATAGACAAAATAGGGATAGGGTCCCATGAACAAAGTTTTAATCCTTCCTCTAGCAATAACCCTGTAAGAAACCAACCACAAGATTCTGATGATGAGACTGAAGAAGAATCAGGGATTACATGGTTACCATTTCAAAGGCTATTACATATACAAATAGAAAATCCTCACTACCAAGGGAATTGTATATCCCACCTCAACTCAAAGCCCCCTTTGAACCAAACAGCTCATCCTCCTAGCCATTTCCAAGTGTGAATCAAGTGACCGAGGAAGAGGTAGTAAACCTGCCACAAGATGAGTCAGAATTAGAACCCGAAGGTGAACATGAGGAGAGACACCCAAACTAGGGGCAAATGGTCACTATTTCTCACATACTAGATCTACCACACTTCCTAAATACAAGGGTACATTCTATTGAAGTATCTCCATCCCACCTCGTGTCAGTACAAGAAGGTGCAAAACAATTCACAGTGCAAGAAGATGAAGATGACCTAGAAGAAGAAAATAGTTTGAGTGGAGACGAAGGAGTCTCCATGACCATAGCGCAATACCTAGGGAGGTTTGATGACAGTCAAACTAATTCTCATGAATATGATTTTTTTCAAGGTACAGAGAATAATCTAGAAGGAATGCATCTAAATTGGGGGCAACTAGTTGTTCCTACTCACTTCTTAGACATACCTCATTCCATGGAGACAAGTTCCAATGAATATGAATGGGATTCCCTCTCAGATACTATAGTAGATATTGAAGTGGATGTTATCCATAAGTACACACCTCAATCTGAACAAGGAGATATTTCAAATACTTCCTAGACAACTGTCCTTCCTTATAACATCAATTAGAACTTTGGAGATTATGGAAGAGATAATCACAGTAGAGCTAGGTCCACGTCAAGAATTGAGATCATTCTTATGAGAACTATTCTGGAGTGATTATATACTCACACTAGTACATTTGAGATCTCTTTTCAATGGCTATGCCTTGCAATTAAGACAATACACTGTTGAGAAAGAGACACAGACCAGTGTTGCAGTTTTGGTGTCAGAATCAATGACGGTAGCTATGTCTGTCGTTATTGCAATGGTCATGACCATCACAATATGCACCGACTATGAAGGTTAGTATGTCATTGTTAAACATTATGAGTGTTTCCATTATGACGGGTATGTGATAGAGATGTTGTACATGCAACGTCCACCTGTCAGACTATTTCAACATCTGGATGTCATGTGTAGTGTTTTGGCATCGGTCGTCCATTGAATACCATCGTAATTGCGACGGTATGATATGTTTAAAAAAAAATTATTTATTGTGTGCATGGAGTGGGACCTTAAAATATTGAGATTCTCTTTGTTTTGAGAATATTTTAACATTCTCTACTTAACAGGGCTAACCATGTGAAGGTGGAAGCTTAGCTCATCTGGCCCCTCCTAGGAGCCTCTTATGACCCTTTACAACACTTAAAGATCTCTAAGATGTAATCTTAGGGATCGTAAAGGGTCATAAAGGGTCATAAGGGATCCTGGGACACAACAACTGAGAAACATAAATTTAGGCATCATGGTCACAATTGTTTGGAGACAAAACATAATTGAGTGTTATACCCAGACGATGCAACGCAGCCACTACTCCTCCAGTTCTAAGTTGGCACTGCAGGATCTGAAAACCATAGATAAGGAATAAATTTAGAGAGTGGAGGAGGAGGTCCATAACAACCAAAATAATATAGGATCCCTATATTATTTTGGTCATTATGGCCCTCCTCCTCTGCTCTCTAATTATTCCTTATCTATGGTTTTTGGATCTTGCAATGCCAACTTAGAACTGGAGGAGTAGTGGTTGCGTTGCATCATCTGGGTATACCACTCAATAATGTTGTGTCTCCAAACAATTGTGACCATGATATCTACATTTATGTTTCTCAACTGTTGTGATATTTAAATTTATGTTTCTTAGTTGTGTAGAATATATAGTGTTAGAAGGCCCCAAATGGGCATAAATTCAATGTAAAATTATGGTCTTGAATAGATAAAGTGGAACTGGAATTTCAGCAAGGCTGGGAAAAGTTTGTACATAATTATGAATTTTTTCCAAAATTCCAATTTCAATTTATCTTTACAAGACCATAAGTGTACCATTGAATTTTTGCCCATCTGGGCCTTCTAACACCATATGAAATGTGATGTGTTTATAGAAGAGATCAGACTCCACCATCATCACTGCCTCACTGCCTGATGTTGTTGAAGTAGCATTAAACTCCACCATCATCACAATATGATCACTAAACAGGTGTGTATGTCTTCTACTTTTAAGTTGAGATGTTTTCGTTCTTGTTTTATGAAGTTGGGTGATCCTTGCATTTGTCTCTGGGGTTGAATCTAGTATGCTCCTGTATGATCCAAAACCTGCAAGGAAGGAAAATATGGGGTTAAACCCAAAGGATCTAAGCAATTCCTGGCACCGTATTACTGATCCTCATCTACAATTATGCATGTGCATAGCCAAGCCATACACTTCTAAAAGGAACAAGGATAAAATTTACAAAAGCCCATCCAAGATATAGAAAATCATAATGAAGTCATAAACAATAATAAGTTCATGATTTTATCAAAATATGTCCAACGTATCTACATGAAATTCTTAAAAAAATTTAGTATCTACAATAGCCCTCTGTTAATCACATTTATGCATATGGTCCCAACAAAGTAGTGCACAAACTACACAAAGAAGGCATCGCAGCAACATGATTTCTTCTTTCATCATTGAAGCAATCTCGATAGTACTAGCTACCTCTCAAGCCTTGCACAAGTTGCACTCATTTCCTACATCAGGTATAGATGTAGATGGGGTACATGTAAATGTAGTTTCATCAACCCATAGAAAGTATTGACATCCACTATTTCCCTGCAATACCAAATCTACATCAGTTCTTCCTAAAATGATTATAACTTGTCACATTACTTTTAAACATTAAAATATAATTCCGTATTCAGACCTTTTTCCAATTTGGGCAACCCCAAAATGGACACCCAGGATTACTTTTTGTGTATGACATCTTCAACACACAAGGGAAAACACCACATTGACACATAGGCACATTGACCAAAGCCATCGACGATATATCGATAAATATTGCACTGTCATTCCAACATATCATTTTGTTTAGTTGGTTATTTTGTTCATTCATACTAATTATAATTGCAATAAAAAGAAACATACTAATCATGCAGACAACATCTCAAATCAAATTGTAAAATGACTATTGTCAATCACAATACATGTAAATGCAACGTCCTAACTGCACTTGATGGAAACCATATGCATAGTTGTGATTGGGACTTTTAGTCCTTACCACACATTGAAATGCATGTAAAGGCATCTACAGTTGGGGGCATGTCAAATTGTGATATTTCTATCAAGATTCAAGTGTGTAGTTTGACATTCACAAATTTCCTTGTGTCAACTGCAGTTAACAAACTAATCTCACAAAAAATTTTGATGTTTCGACAATTCCTCTCATTACTTCTTCTCCGCTTGAAATAATTGGGACTACCTAGGAAAGACAAGTAGGATGTACTATACCCTTTTCCATGTTCACTACATGCGTGGATAATTTCTTCTTTTCTATCTCCATTCCTCATCATGCTTCATCCTTGTTATATTCTTGGTTGAAATATTGATATTTAGAGTCTACTCACTTTCCCAGGTACTCCCAATTGTATGAATTGGAGTTGAACCATGTGTCACCTACAGTCTTGCAATTCATTGTCGACACATCAACAATTTTTGTGACATGATAAGCAATTTGTGCATCTCAAATTCATGGACAAAACATGGGTCAATGAGTTTGACTCAAAAAACTATACACTTGAATCCAGATAGCAATATCACAAGATAGTGAAATTTATTTATGAAATTTTAATGGGAGATGTAGTCAGGTATAAAAAAGAATGGCATCAAGAATTCCAAATGCAAAGATGTAAACAATGTCAGTATTAAACAGTGAGCTCATAAACAATACATGATTCCCTAGCTTGCAGCCCATGAGCCATCAAGATATTTCCTCATGAAATGATCATCAACAGGGAGTACCACATAGTACCAACAGGGAGTATGGCCACATAGTACATACATATAAATATACATACATATACATACATATACATACATATACATATACATATATACATATACATATATATATATATACATACACATGTATATACATATATACATACATATATACATATACATATACATATATATACATACATACATATATATACATATATGTATGATGTTATTGTTGTCATTGCATGCTTGCTGTTGTTGTCCACCATATATTGTTTTATATATGATCAGCAATTTGTGCATGTCAAATTCATGGATGAAACATGAGTCAATGATTTTGACTCAAAAAACTATACACTTGAATCCAGATAGAAATATCACAAGATAATGAAAAGTTTTGATAATCAGATTGACATAAGTTTTTGTAATGATAATCAGATTTACATAAGTTTTAATAATCAGATTTACATAAGTCTTTGAATCTAGATAGCAATATCATTAGCTAGATAAGTTTTTGTAATGATGGTGAACATATGGATATCTAGACCCTAAGTATGTATCAACAAAAACATTTACAAAGAAGAGTATTCCAAATATTATGTTAAACAACTAAGTTTCATGTCTACGTTTGATCTAAAGATGACCTAGTTTGTTGACAAAAATGCCAACTCCAAAGAAGTAGAGCATCATAACATTCTTATTGTCACAAGTGAAAAAATATTCATTGTGACCATGAAAGATACTCATAGCAGTGTAGTCATCATTAGCACAAGATAGCTTGAACACCTCCCACACCTCCACCATTTTATTTCCAAAGCCAGCTATATTATCAAAAATTGAGCCAAGCCTCCCAGAGATAATATTTGGATTGATGGTCTGAATCCCCTGTGCAACTTTTTCTGAATTGTTGGAAACAACCACATGCTTAACCACCTTCAAGACCAATTCTAACTGACCGGTAACTTCAAACAGAGTAGAAATACTAGTTTATAGATCACCCCATCGTGTACATGCGAGCCAGCAATATTATGTTTCAAGAGGTAGAGAATAGCATGTTTGATGTCATCATCACGCACATTAAATAATATGGAGCACTTTTCTTCCTAGGAATCCAAATGACAACATTCAATACCAAATGTTCTATCCATTGAGAAGACCTAAAACAAAGTAACAATAATGAAAATAGTGAATAAGTAAGCCAACATCATGAATAAGTGGGAAAAATACATTGATCCAATAACAACAAATACATTGCAAATGCCAAGCTCACGATCTCAATGAAATAAACAGTGTATAAAACAATATATGGTGCACACAACAACAGCAAGCATACAATGACAGAAATAACATTGCATGATGCTCGAGCTCAAGGGAAAAATACATTGATCCAATAACAACAAATACATTACAAATGCCAAGCTCACGTTCTCAATGAAATAAACAGTGTATAAAACAACATATGGTGCACAACAAAAGCAAGCATACAATGACAACAATAACATTACATGATGCCCGAGCTCAAGAGAAAAATACATTGATCCAATAATAGCAAATACATTACAAATGCCAAGTTCACAGTCTCAATGAAATAAACAATGTATAAAACAATATATGGTGCACAACAACAGCAAGCATACAATGACAGCAATAAGATTGCATGATGCCCGAGCTCAAGGGAAAATTCCATTGATCCAATAATAGAAAATACATTATAAATTCCAAGCTCACGGTCTCAATGAAATAAGCAGTGTATATAACAATAAATGGTGCACAACATCAGCAAGCATAACACTAAAATTATTTAAGAAGATGACTGATATTTCCAGAATTTGTGGACAAAAGAGTACCAAATAGTGGAAATAGTACTTTGGAATAAAAAAATGGTTGGTTTTCTCATCTATTCTAGAAAATTCAAGTAGTACAGGCATACATAAGAGGATGAACATAAATAATAAGGGTACCAGACATTGCCTGAAGTGATGAATTTTTTGACCCGGGTATGAATCAAGTGTGCTCTTGTGATGATCCAGAACCTGCAAGGAAAAGAGAGATGGGGGTTAGATCAAAAATATCTAAGAAATGAATGGCATCCTATTAATTATCCTCATCTATAATTATGCATGTGCATAGTGAAGCCATACCCTTCTGAAAGAAAATCCATACTATAGGACATGCGCACTCAGAAGAATGATGTATAAAGGAAAGAAGGTACCATGTTTTTCCTCATGAAATGATCATAAATGGGGAGTACCACATAGTGAATATCAACAATGAAACAAATAAAGAGATATAAAACACTTCACACAATGCCTTGAAGGTAATAGCAACGATGCCCTAGCTCTCAAAGCTCATAGGTTATCAAGCATTCTAAATGCAAAGATGTAAACAATGCCAGTATTAAACAGTGAGCTCATAAACAATGCATGATTCCCTATCTTGCAGCCCACGAGCCATCAAGACATTTCCTCATGAAATGATCATAAACAAAGAGAACCACATAGTGAATATCAACAACAAAAAAAATAAAGAGAGATCAAACACTACATGCTATCAAAATAGAATGGTAGTGGTGATTCAATGTATCTACAACCTCAACAGCATGGCAACATTGATCTAATAACAGCAAATACATTACAAATGCCAAGCTAGTCACCATCTCAATGAAATAAATAGTGTATATATAGAACAATATATGGTGCACAACAGCAGCAAGCATGCAATGATAGAAATAACATCATACATATATATATATGTATATATGTATATGTATATGTACATATATATGTATATGTATATGTATATGTATATATGTATGTATATATATGTATATGTATATATGTATGTATATATATATATGTATATTTGTATATACATATATATGTATATATATGTATGTATATATGTATATGTATATAACAAACACCGCTCATAACAGGGTCATGTGGTGCTCAAACAGTGAGCTCATAAACAATGCATGATTCCCTAGCTTGCAACCCGTGAGCCATCAAGACATTAACTCATGAAATGATCATAAACAGGGAGTACCACATAGTGAATATCAACAACAAAACAAATAAAGAGAGATCAAACACTTCACACAATGCCTTGAAGGTAATAGCAATGATGCTCTAGCTCTCAAAGCTCGTGGGTCATCAAGCATTCAAAATGCAAAGATGTAAACAATGTCAGTATTATCATTCATATTGTGCCATCAAAATGAAATTGAGTTAATGAGAAGATAAAGCTTGAATTCCTACCTCAAGTCATGGCTTCCATATGATTGGTCAGTTCTTTGTTTGTTATATATGTATGTATGTATGTATGTATGTATGTATGTATGTATGTATGTATGCATGCATACATACATACATACATACATACATATATACATATTAATATATATATACATATATATATACATGCATATATATACATACATATATATACATATATATACATACACATATATATACATACATACATATATACACATATATATACATATATACATACATAACTTTCAGAAGAATATGCAAGAGTATAGGCATATATAAGAGGATGAACATAAATAATAAGGGTATTCAATATATGTTGTAGTGAATTTACCACATCTGTTACAACTGCAGAGCCCTTCTTTTTTGTTTTTTTACTTTTACAGTATCACATGCATGCTAAGAAAAAGGATAGTGGAGGATAAGGATTCCCCTTCACAGGCACTTTGTGTTGCAGACAGTCCTTTTAGCATTTGATGAACCTTTTCTCTACCTATTAG
>MU223207.1:2091013-2110862 GCA_018584345.1 Thuja plicata | reverse complement strand
ATTAGATAAAAAATTCCTTAAGATCATACATGGACCTATCTTCTTCCATTTTAATTTATTATAGGCTCCTAGGTGTTTGAAAGCCTTAGGAGTTTTTATTTTTCAAAGCATTTAGATCTTTCACATAGTCCTCTAGCTCCACTATCTCCTAAGCATCATCTTCGTGGTTTGATATACATACAAATAGTTACCTCATTGTACATTGGTAACCTAATTACCAGATGAGTGACTACAATACCCTAGTTTGCATTATTAGATGATCTTGTTTAATTTTGTGTTCATTTCATGAAAAGATACATGTAAAGGAAAATAAATTTTTGCATCTAAAGATTACATGTATATACTATATATATGCCAAATAACTTGCATATACTATACAAGGAAAGGAACTGAAAGATAAAATCATTTGGACTGCTGTGAGCATAGCCAACTTTCAGAAGAATATGCAAGAGTACAGGCATACATAAGAGGATGAACATAAATAACAAGGGTACTAGACATTGCCTAAAGTGATGAATTTTTGACCCGGGTATGAATCCAGTGTGCTCCTACATGATCTAGAACCTGCAAAGAAAAGATAGATGGGGGTTAGATCAAGAAGATTTAAGCAATGAATGGAATACTAATACTAATCCTCATCTACAATTATGCATGTGCATAGTCAAGCCATACACTTCTAAAAGGAAAACCATGCTACAAGACATGTGCACTCAAAAGAATGTTGCAGAAAGGAAAGAAGATACCATGTTTTTCCTCATGAGATTATCATAAACAGGGAGTACCACATAGTGAATATCAATAGAAAAACAAATAAAGAGATGTCAAACACTTCACAGAATGCCTTGAAGGTAATAGCAATGATGCCCTAGCTCTCAAAGCTCGTAGGTCATCAAGCATTCCAAATGCAAAGATGTAAATGAATGCCAGTATTAAACAGTGAGCTCATAAACAATGCATGATGCCCTAGCTCGCAGCCCATGAGCCATCAAGACATTTCCTCATGAAATGATCATAAAAAAGGAGTACCACATAGTGAATATCAACAGAAAAAAAATAAAGAGAGATCAAACACTTCACAAAATGCCTTGAAGGTAATAGCAACAATGCCCTAGCTCTCAAAGCTCCCAGGTCATCAAGAATTCCATATGCAAAGATGTAAACAATGCCAGTATTAAACAGTGAGCTAATAAATAATGTATGATGCCATAGATTGTAGCTCATGATCTATCAAGACATTTCCTCATGAAATGATCATCAATGGGGAGTACCACATAGTGAATATCAACACCAAAACAAATAAAGAGAGATCAAACACTTCAGACAATACCTTGAAGGTAATAGCAACGATGCCCTAGCTCTCAAATCTCACGAGTCATCAAGCATTTGAAATTCAAATATGTAAACAATGCCAGTATTAAAAAATGAGCTAATAAACAATGCATGATGCCCTAACTTGTAGCCTGCGAGCCTTCGAGACATTTCCTCATGAAATGATCATAAATGGTGAGTACCACATAGTGAATATCAAGAGAAAAACAAATAAAGAGAGATCAAACACTTCACACAATTCCTTGAAGGTAATAGCAATGATTCCCTAGCTCTCAAAGCTCGTGGGTCATCAAGCATTCGAAATGCAAAGATGTAAACAATGCCATTATTAAACAATGAGCTCATAAATAATGCATGATGCCCTAGCTTACAGCCCATGATCCATCAAGACATTTCTAGTATTAACAATGCCAGTATTAACAATGCCAACAATGCCAGTATTAACATTCATATTGTGTCATTAAATCAACAAATGCCATCAAAATGAAGTTGAGTTAATGAGAATACAAAGCTCGAATGCCTACCTGATCAAGTCGTGGCTACCCTATATGAAGATTCCAATCTTCCACAGTTAGGCCCTCTTTGCACTAAATTGGAAATGAGCCTTTCTTTTTTCTTTTTTTTGTTTATAATCACGCGGGTGTCGCAATTCTGATAGTACCATCACTATTACGACAGCATCGAGGGCACTTGGAAAAAAACACAAAAATACACACAAATGGTAGCGCCATTGCAAATTGGCATCAACATTCGACCCCAAATGTTGTAGTGTCGGGGGGAGAATCAAAGCACTCAAGTTAGATCAAACGAGTTAAATTCACAAAATACTAACAACTCTAATAGTGAAGTTAGGATGCTTCAGGGCCTAGGGAGTCCTTCGGAGAGTAATGTGATAGATCTTCTCTTACCCGTCAAAATCCTTGATCATGATAATGCAGTGCTATCCTTGAAGCCTACTGGATCATTATCCCTAATCCATCCTAAACTTATTGAGTGGAACTCAAATGAGCCTTTGAACCTAATCTCTTCTCCAAATGACTACACTTTGGAAAATTACCTAAATTATACTGATCCCCTCACTTCTTCCACCAGTGCAATGAGCATAAATATGACAGAGGGAGATATCAAGTTTCTCAGGCTTAAAAACAGAAATAAAAAGAAAAAGAGGTCTGGTAGTGAAAACCACTTTGTAGCAGTGTCAGAACCAAAAACAGTAAAAACAAATGGCGTATCCAGTGGTGAAACCCTCTCAGAGGCATCAGAGGATGGTAAACTTGATATCTTTCTTGATCGCTTCAAAGAGATATCTTTAGTACTGATAGATCCTACACAATCGATCAACATGGGAATAATAGATGGACCCCAATTGATCTATCTAGCATAGTCCTTGTCCAAAGAGAAGAAACAATAGTTTACCCAATTTTTCATGAACAAGAAGATCAATTTTGCTTGGTCTTACTCATACATGCCGAGACTTGATACAGATCTGATTATGCACTATTTATAAATTGCTCACAACATTAAGCCAATCAAACAAAATCTCAGGAAGATGCACCCTCATGTAGCACTATTGGTCAAAGCTAAGCTAGAGAATTTTTTGTGAGCAGAGTTCATCCAAGCTATAGCCTACACCGATTGGATTTCAAACATCGTGCATATTTCCAAAACTAAAAAATCAATGAGAGTTTGTACAAATTTCCTGGATTTGAATAAAGCTTGTGCAAAAGACAATTTTCCACTTCCCAACATTGACATGATTATAGATCTCACAGTAGGATATGAATTGTATTCCCTCATGGATAGCTTTTAGAGATACAATCAGATAAAAATAGCACTTGAAGACTAGGAGAAGACAACTTTCACGTGTTCTTGGGGCATGTTCTATTGGAATGTTATGCCTTTTGGTCTCAAAAATGCTGGAGCAACATACCAAAGGGCTATGATGGCCATATTCCATGACATGATGAATAAGAATATGGAAGACTAAGTTGATGATACTTTGGAAAAATCAGCAAAGAAAACTACACACTTGGATGACTTAGAAAAGATTGTTAATAGAATGGAGAAATTCAAACTAAGGCTAAATCCAAAAAAGTGTTCCTTTGGTGTGACATTAGGCAAGATTCTTGGGTACATTATCTCAGCAAAAGGAATTCAGGTTGATCCAAAGAAAGTAGAATCAATTATGGAAATTCAACTACCAATAAATATCAGCCAAATCAGAATGTTGCAAGGCAAGCTATAGTCAATTAGGATATTTATCTCACAGCTAGCAGATAAAGCACAACCCTTCACAAAAACATTACACAAGGGCTTAATATTCAAGTGGGATGAAGGATGTGAGAAGCGCTTTCAATAGATCAAAGACTACTTAACAAATCCTCCTATATTAAGGGCACCAATACAAGGAAAACATCTTCTTCTCTATATCTCAGCTAAAGAAATGTCACTTGGAGCTCTGCTAGTGCAACATAATGAAACATGAAAGGAATGAGAAATATACTATATAATCAGGACAATGGTTTCTTATGAGAACAATTACACCATCATTGAAAAAGCTTGCTTAGTGGTGGTGTTTTCTTCTCAAAAGCTCAGACACTATATGTTCGCACATTCTATCAAATTGATAGCAAAAATTGATCCTTAGTACTTGTTAAATAAGCCAACTTTGAATGGTCAAATAGAAAAATGGGTGATGATACTCAGTGAATTTGACATTGAATACATAGATAGAAAGGATATCAAAGGACGGGTCATTACTGATCATCTGGCAGACACTCCTCTTCAAGATAGTAAACCGCTGAGAATAGAATTTCTTGATGAAGTTGTATTGTCTTAAAATGGAAGCACTTATAGTTTGGTAGGTTTAGCACCCTCATTTAGTACACTTTCATATTAGATTTACATTTAGGATGCATATGCACTTGATTCTGCATTTCTATGTGAAACTAGGGTTAGGATCCTATGGATCCTCCTTAATTTCCCTCTTTGTAGCTCTATTTTTAGGTAGAACCTATGTATTATCTCTCCTAATCTTCATCACACCTCCTCTATGGCCTATGTTCCTCTATCTAGCACTCTAGTGTGTATTCTCACCTTCCTAGGTCCCTGGCAGACCTGGGAATCCTATAGATTTCTCAAGGTGACCTACCTGAAACCTCAGTTCAGGGTTGAAGTCAATTTTGACCTAGGTCAAAATCAAGGTCAAACTTGACCTAGGTCAAGTTCAAGGTCATTCTTGACCTAGTTCAAGTTCAAGGTTGATTTTGACCTCTGTTGGGTGTTGGTCCCTGCTGTCAAATCTAGAATGCACTTGATTCTGCATTTCTATGTGAAACTAGGGTTAGGATCCTATGGATCCTCCTTAATTTCCCTCTTTGTAGCTCTATTTTTAGGTAGAACCTATGTATTATCTCTCCTAATCTTCATCACACCTCCTCTATGGCCTATGTGCCTCTATCCAGCACTATAGTGTGTTTTCTCACCTTCCTAGGTCCCTGGCAGACCTGGGAATCCTACAGATTTCTCAAGGTGACCTGCTTGAAACCTCAGTTCAGGGTTGAAGTCAATTTTTACCTAGGTCAAAATCAAGGTCAAACATGACCTAGGTCAAGTTTAAGGTCATTCTTGGCCTAGTTCAAGTTCAAGGTTGATTTTGACCTCTGTCGGGTGTTGGTCCCTGCTGTCAGATCCAGAACTTATCGGGGTTCTAAACTTAAAAATAGGTCACCGGGTTCGGATGCGGAAGTGTTTTCTCTGATATTCATGTTAATACATGCCCTCCTTGGTTGGTGATTGAAATTGGACCATAATTCAAGGTGAAATTTTAATTTGGGTCTCTTGCATTGCCCTAGGAGGTCTATATTGAGATCTCTATATAAGCACTCTCTTTTGCCTTCATTTCTACATGAGAGAAAGTCGTAGGATGATATGATGCAATTACGGTTATGACATGATGATGATGCAAGAAAGAAAGAGGATGATATTGAAGGAAAAGATATGATGATGCCTTAATACATAAAATCATTTTGTGGACAAGCTATTGTGGATCTTCTTTGGAGCAAGAGAGAGTTCTTCCTTCCTTCCTTCTTCTTGGATCCACCATTTTCAACATTCAAGCATTCAAAAGATATTATCATGGGGTAGAAACTATAGATTGTGAGTTTGATAGGAATAATTTAGCCTTGGCGGCTTGGTATGATTTCTTTATCAAATTCAAATCTATGCATTTCTTTCTCATTTTCAATTCATGTTAGGGTTTTAATCTAGAGGATTAGATCTTGACATTAAACATTCAGAGCTCTTTCCAAGAGAAACACACACACATACATTCTACTATATCCGGCTATTTGTGGAGGTAGAGACCACCAAAACAGGGGTTTGACTAAGGCAAAACCCTATATAGCCACCCCAAAACCTCTTTTTTAGATATTTGCAGGTGTTGTTTTGGGAGTTACAGGATCAGGACAACAAGTTGGAGTGCAGATTTGGATACCCTTTTCAGAAAATTATCGGGATATTTTTTGTCAGAGATTTTTGAGGTCAATTCTGCCCTAGGTTAGAATCAGAAATTCTGGGTAAATGGTGACATTGACTTGAGGGTCAAAATTGGAACTGTGATAGATCGGAAAAATATTTCTGGGTTTTGTCTGTCTCTGGATTTTTGTTCCAAATCCGATCTCAGATTTTCAAAAAACTCAACATAAGCATCAGAAATAGGGTATTTTCAGATCTACTATGATATGAGGTAGGTATTTTACTCCATTATTCTCTGCAAGTGTTTTCAAGCTTTACATTCCTTATCATAACAATTAAAAGTAAATGATTGAATATGGCATAGGGTCTCTTTTATATGCACATTTGCATTGTGCAAACCATATTTAGAAGACCATCCAAATTTACCCCTTACATTTTGGTGAACCCGCAATAGACAACTCTTTCTTTTTGGTGTTAGATGTACATTTTATATTAGATCTTGCATGCATATATAAGTAGTTTTTTATTTTATGCTCTTGAATTTATATTCTAAAAATATATTAAAATTACAAAATTTCTTTAAAAACACAAAAAAATTTACATGCTTGTAATTTTATTTTGTGTTCAACATGTATGACTTTTGTTTTGAATACTTTGATGAGGATTTTGTTGCACAAGAGGATAGATCCCTTAATAAGGTACATGGAAGTGAGTACAAAAATGGTTCGAATGAGATCTCCATCGAAACTATTCCTATTTCATCCTCCTCCACAACCTCTCCAATTGACCTTTACCATAGGGTGTGTGCATGGTTACCTTCATGTTCCACTATTTGCAACATTGAGGCATCTAGAATGTTATTCCATTAAACTTTGATGATGGTAAAAGGATGTCCTCAAATAACTATTAAGGGTAAACCTAAAGATCCTTTGGATTTCTTTGATAACACAGATTCCTTTTAACATGCTTATCGCACATGGAATAATCCTCAATCTACTGTCCCAGCTTCTTTACCTCCTTCTCAACCCATGCTTCCTCAAGCACGTAGGTTACCTTCTTCCTTTAAGGAGTATGACTTAGTTGAGCATCTACGCACTACTCCAGCTAAGATATCTTTATGGGAATTACTTCAAACTTCTCCTACATATCATGAGGCATTAGAAAAATCTTTATCTACTCTTCCTTCTCCACTTCCTAATCAAGATAATATTAATTCATTTTTGGAGTGCATGCATACTATTCCTTCTATACCTCCTATTGTGTTTATCGATGATGATTTACCTTCTATTGAGGTGCAGAATCAATATGATGCTCTTATTATTGTTTTTTTTATCAATTAGAGTATCATTCGTAGAACATTAATTAACAATGGATATGGGCTTAATGTTTGTAGCATTGATATGCTTAAGGAAATTAAGGCCAATCTTACAACCATTCAACTAGATAATATCCCTATTCGAGGATTTGATAACATCGCAAAGAAAACTTTGGGTATTATTACGCTACCTATTAAGGTTGGTTCAGTTCTTCTCAACACACCTATCCATGTTATGCTTGGACCTCTCAATTATAACCTTTTGTTAGGAAGACCTTGGTTACATAATATGCATGCAGTTCCTTCTACTCTTCATCATAAGGTTAGGTTCATTTATAACAATCTGATGTACACACTACATGTGGATGATGCGGTGAATCCTTGCCTAAATGCGGAATATGCTAAGGTTTCTAAACCTATACAACCAAGTAAAGAGCCTAAGAAACCACCTGAAGTTAAACAAGCTAAAACTCCACCTTCTTCTTTGATGGGAGATGATTGTGGAACATTGGATTTTAATCCTTCTTTTATGGGAGAATATAAAGTTTCAGACTTAGATTTTATGAAAGAACAAAGGGGGTTTGAAAAAAAAAATTTACTCCTCCACTTTCTGAGGAATTAAAAAGTAACTTTATTGTTGCTTCGCTTGAAGAAATAATTGAGACAATAAAACTAGATTGCTATGACATTATGACATATGTTTCTCCTTTAAATCAATTAGATATGGCTGATAGATATGGTTCTGGTTATCATCTACTCAAGAAATCAGGATTCAATGGGAAAGGATGTGGTAAATATGAACAAGGCATACAAGTGCCCTTGGACAATGAAGTTTATGATTATACCTATGGGTTAGGATTCAATCCTTATATAAACAACCATCAGCTTTTCCTCTTAATGTCAATCATATATGTGGTGGAAATTTGAAGTTGATTAATCCACTTCTCCTTGACATGGATCAAAAACCTAGTTTGGATATTTTTCCTGAGGATGAAGCCTTAGCTGATTTTTTAGGGGCTTATCAAGATCTACCTACATTTCATCATAAAAGAAGAAAGCCTTATTGTCTGAATAATGAAGCCTATTTTGGAGAACATGATGAATAGGATATTTCTCCTTTGCCAATGGATTCTCCCATGCAAAATAATTTATTAATAACTAAGACTATTGAAGTTTAGGTGGATGTGAATGACTTTGAAAAAACAATCAAATTGGGAAATGTTTGAATAAAGATGAACATGATCATTTATCTTTCCTCTTACTTGAATATAAAGATATATTTTCTTGGACATATTCGGATATGTCGGGTATAGATCCTAAGATTGTTACTCACAATATTGTTCTCAAACCTAATGCTAAACCTGTGAAACAAAAAATTTGAAAGATGAATCTAGGCATTGCCTTATTAGTTAAAGTGGAAATTGAAAAATTATTAGGTGTTGGGTTCATCCTCTCTATTGATTACTCTGAATGGATTTCCAATATTGTGGCTATTTATAAAGGAGAAAATAAGATAAGGATGTGCACTGATTTTCAATATTTAAATAAGGCATCCTTAAAAGATAATTTCCCATTACCTAATATTGATATGATTGTGGATTCGACAACTTATCATGCTTTATTATCTTTTATGGATGGTTTTTCAGGTTATAATCAAGTATTTATTCCTACTGAAGATCAACTTAAGACCACATTTATAACACCTTGGGGAACATTTTTTTGGGTCATGATGCCCTTTGGATTAAGAAATGCAGGAGCAACTTATCAACACTCTATGACTTTGATTTTTAATGATTACATTCATAAGATTTTGGAAGATTATGTGGATGATATCTTAGCAAAATCTATACAAAGAGAGGATCGTGTGTTTATTTTAAGGCAAATATTTGAAAGAATTGGGAGTTATAATATGAGATTGAATCCTAAGAAATGTGCTTTTGAAGTTGATTCTAGTAAATTATTAGGATTTATAATCTCTAAGCAAGGCATAGAGGTTGATACTGAAAAGATTGATGCTATTGTTAACATGCCTCCTCCTAAGAATATTTATCAATTACACAGTTTACAAGTAAAAATACAAGCTATTCATCACTTTGTTTCTAACTTAGCCGATAGAACTGTTCCTTTCACTTCCTTTCTTAGAAAAGATACCACTTTTTCTTGGAACCAGGAATGTAAACAATCCTTTGAGCAATTTAAGGAGTATCTTTCTAATCCTCCTATTTTGCAACCTGCTCAATTCAATAAACCCTTTTATCTATATACTTCCACTACTTCCAATGTCGTGAGTGCATTGTTGTCTCAACATGATAGTGAAGGTAAGGAAAGACCAGTGTACTATATTAGTTAGACCTTACTTGATTACAAAACCAGATATACCAATTTGGGAAGACAATACTTGGCTTAGTTTATGCCTGTCAAAAACTTAGGCATTACCTGTTGAATGTTGAGGTCAATGTGATTTTTAAATTTGATCCTCTAAAACACCTTTTCTCAAAGACTGATCTCTCTGGCCGTCTAGCAAACTGGGCGATTTTAGTGACAGAATTTGATCTTAATTTCATTCTTCAAAATTCAATTAAAGGATGGGATTTAACTGATTATTTAGCTAAAGCTCCTTGTCCTCGTTCTGATATGAGCATTACCTTAATAGAATTCCCAGATGAGAAAATTTTAACAATTAAGAAGGAAGATGTTTGGGAATTATATTTTGATGGTTCTAGATGTAAGACAGGTTTTGGTGTGAGCATTATCTTGGTCCCTCCTACGAATAAACTGATCCCTATGTCATATAAATTGACCTTTCCTTATACTAATAATATTGCAGAGTATGAAGCTCTTATAGCTGGCTTATGAGCAGCTTCATCCCTTCATATTAAAAACTTGGAAATCTACGTGGATTCACAATTAATTGTTGAACAAATAAAAGGAGCTTATCAGACTAAGAATGATAATATGATGCAATATAGAGATTTGGCTCTTGATATTATTTCACAATTTTCTTCTTATACAATTTAGACTTTACCTAGGAAAGATAATTGGCACATGGATGCCATGGCAAGCGTAGCTTCTTTGGTTTGTCTCAAGAATAATTCTAAAGACTTTAAATTTACTATACACACTCTTAAATACCCTACAATTTGTAATAAGGTTACTACTGATTGTTTTAACTTGCATTTAGATGAATGGTATTCACATATCTTTCATTTTTTGAATACCTTTCCAGAATCAGAAACAAGGAACATCTGTAATTGTATTAGGAATCTTGCAGCACGTTATATAATTTTGGGAGATACGCTTTACAAATGTTCTTATAATGGTTTTCTATTAAGATGTCTTGGTAGAACCAAAATTTTGATAGCTTTAGTAGAAGCTCATTAAGGTTCTTGTGGGGAACATTTCAGTGGGAAATCTTTAGTTAATAAACTTCTTAGAATGGGATACTATTGGAAAACAATGGAACAAGGTTCTTTTACATTTGTTAAGAAGTGTCCTCAGTGTCTGCAACATTGTAATTTAATTCATGCTCCTACTCGTGAACTTCATAATCAAGTTGCTCCATGGCCTTTTAGTATTAGGGGTTTTGATCTTATTCAAAAAATCTCACCAGCTTCTTCTCAAGGACATACGTACGTGCTGACAGCTACAGGTTACTTTACGAAGTGGGTAGAAGCTATTCCTTTCTGTTCTACAATTGTGAATGTTATTTTTGATTTTATCCTTAATCATATCATAGCACGATTTGGATTTCCTTCAACGATAGTTTTAGATAACGACACTTCTTTCAAGAATAAATAATTCATGAAATTCTTAGAGAAATATCATATTCAACATATATTTTCCACTCCTTATTACCCTCAATCTAATGGTCAAGCTGAAGCATCAAATAAAGTTATTGAACAAATCTTAAGAAAAATAGTTAACAAGCATGCGAAAGATTGCCATACCCAACTTACTTATGCTTTATGGGCTTATAGGACTAGTGTCCATACTTCCATGGGTACTTCTCCTTATAATATTTTTTATGGTACCGATGCTATTATACCCTTAGAATTATAAATACCTTCTTTGTTTGTTTCATTTCATGGGATAATTGACAAAGATACTTTTCGGGAACAATGACTACAGGAATTAGAAATGTTGGATGAACAACGGATAAATGCTTTGGAGCATATAAAGGCTTATCATAAATCACTTCATAAACAATATAATCATTAGGTGATTGAATGGTCATTCTTGGTAGGTGATTTAGCCCTGTATGAAAATTGAAGGAATGTGAATGCTTTACCCGGTGAAAAAGGGAAGTTTAGCCCTAATTGGCTTGGACCTTTCGTAGTAATTGAGGACTTTAATTTAGGTGATTATAAGATTGCTGATATGAATGGTGTCCCTCTTAAGGAACCTATTAATATTATGCATCTCAAATGGTATTATCCCTAAATACATCATTCTTTCTTTATGTATTTATGTATTCCTTATAGAATAGTTAGGTCAGTTTTATAGGTTATTTAATTCGAGTGCATTGATATATAATTTCATTCTTTCTTTCTGTTAAGTTTTTGTGTATTGATGAAAAGTACAAGTAATCAATCATAGAAATAACTGGGCAAACAAAAATTTTCATATATAAAATTCTTTTAGTTTGGTACATATATGGCACATGTGCCATATCTGTCAATCTCTATCTCTATACTCTGAGGGTCGATGGCTCCCGGCTCTCTCTGATCTGTGGTGTGAGGCTGGGGATCTTAGAATAGTATTCTATGTGCAGCTCCTCAACATGATCATCTCATAGTTACACTCCTAAACTCTCTGTAGATCAGCCATCAATTTCTCTTCTCTCTCTCTGCATAACCTCAGCTCTCGCTAGACCCATGAAAAAATATCTGCATGTCTGTTGGGATCCCTCTGTCCAATAAGGGACTCTCGCTCACTAGATGGTAGTCAGTAGGATATACATGTATCCTTTAGGACCTCAGATACAAATCTCCTCCACTCAACTCTGCTAGCTGTAGAATTCAAACATATTTATCTTTTAGTACTTCTTCTAGAAAAACATTTACTTAAAATATTCTACTCAATTACATATATCATACCTAGATCTCCCTCCTGGGTGTCACCAAAGGATCTAGATGGTGGGGGCATGGAGTGACTACCCTCTCCCCACTCACTGTATCTAGGTCTAGGCAGTGGTGTCTCTGTATGCGCACGGGGAGGTCATTGTGATCTCAATGGTACAGCACAGACCGCTCAATCATCTACACATGTACTACTGCTTGGGGGCATCTCCTCTGATCTCTCCTCTACTCTATCCTCTTCTCTCTCCTCTACTCTCTCCTCTACTCTCTCCTCTTCTCTCTCCTCCTCCATAGGATCTCCCTTAGATATGGGATCCTCCTCATCTCTCTAATCCTCCTCCTCTTCTTTCGGTATGTCACCGCCTTGGTGGATCCTCTCTGAAAGACCTAGATCACCTATAGGGTAGTCATCGGGGAAGATGGGGTGGGTCCCCTGTAGACTCCAATGTTTGATATAGTCTCTATTGAGGTATGAATATGATACATTAGGAGCTACCTTTGTATCCTTGGTCTCATCTGTCTCACTATGTACAATATCTGCTACTGTAGGTCGGTGTATGGCACCGGGTCTTTGATAGTATCCCGTCAGATATACATACCAAGGTATTGTTCAGGGGGCCCCATGTATCACACCAAACTGTCTCATTGCTCTATCATAGTAATATGGCATCACTGCATGACTGCTAGGACCCTCTAGCAGCTTGCGATGCTGGGAGTGTCTCAACTAGTGTCAAGTATCTAGCCATTATGTCATCTGATAGTACGGTCTCCATATCACATCAATACCTAGTATACGGTCGAAGCATACCCTCCAAAAGAGGATATCCCTGTACTGCCAGACATCTGCTAGAGGATATCCAAAATCTCTCAGTGTGCTTTCATATACCATCACTAGAATAGCCTGTGATCATGTACATGTGTAATTCTCAAACATCCAAACCTATAGCAAGGTGCATACTTTAAGACTCTCCCGCTAGAATCTCACTAACTAACTCAACTCATGGTAAAGATGGGCTAACATGTTGTGGCCCCATGAGAAAAAAATATTGTTACTCTCCATCCTGCATATAAGATGGGTGAATGGTGCTAATAAGACTATACCCTTTGTGTTGGGTACTACAACCAAAGAGAGTATACATAGCATCACTCTTTGTACCAAAGGTGTCGGGCCTGCTAATATGGCTGATAGAGTGATCTAATCTGATTGGGTCCTCATCTGTGGTACTCATCCCAAATAATGCTCCCCATCTAAAAAAACCTCAGGAGGACCCTGCTGCACTCTTAGTCTGACAGGCTCATCTCAGAATGGAATTTGTATGATCCTATATACATCCTCTAGTGTGATCGTGATATCTCCTGATGGAAGATGGAAGGAACAAGTGTCCTCATCCCACCTCTCTATCATGGCTGATATCATGGATCAATGGAAGCTCATCTATGGTAGGACTGCTACCTAGTATAATCCCACATCTCTCAATAGTTTTATCTCATCTTTTTGTAGCTCAGACAAGTTCTCTTTGACAGTCAGTAACAACCCTCTAAAGGGGTGCTCTTAGAGATGGACAAGATCCTGTCAGCACAAGCAGTATCGTATCAGTACTCCATCATCAAAAAACTACAATAACCACTTGACCTGGTCAAGGTTGACCTTGTTGGGTCAAGGTCAACCATTTTGGGTCAAGGTCAACATTTTTGGGTCAGGTTTGACCTTTTTGGGTCAAGGTCGACCTTATCCCTAGAAAGGATTAGACCTCATTTATGGTCAACCTTAAAGGTTCAAGGTCAACATAACTGGGTTGGGGTTGATATTTTTGGGTCAAGGGCGACTACCCCTATAAAAACTAGAATTTTTTCAATCACAAATATAAAAACAAGGAACCTACCTCAGGTAGTGGTTGTCCACTGGCTAGGTGCTCTCTTAGGACCTCCATGCGGCTCGCTTGAAGTTCTTCTCTCTTCGGCATTCTACTTCATTTTCCAAACTTTGTAAGTGGTAAGAATGAGAAGGTAAGTGTTTATTCCTCTTATTTATAGCTGCAAATTAGGGTTTTGTTAGGGTTTCATCTAAATTTACCTAGGTTAAATTCAAATTTCCCTTTATATGCATTTAGATAGACATTCACTCTTTTCATCATAACTTGAGTTCGGTAGCTCCATTTTAAGTGTCGTCAGTGGCATTGGAATCATGATTTAGATACCTAACCTATTGAGTTGGTTTAGGAATTTTTTAAATCCTTCTAACTTGGTTAGGAAAATAATTTTCAATAAACTACATATCTAGTGTATAGATCTAACCTTATCACCCTATTCCACTTTTCAGAATTAGTAAGCCAAAATAGGGGAGGCATAAGGGGCTCTATGCACTTCTCAAAATCATCCTAGTAAAGCTTAGGTTCTCTATGGATTTTCATTAAAATTGTGTGCTGTAGGTTGCGGGTACCAATAGTCTCTTGCAGGATCTCCGCATTGAGGACTTGGCTATATCCTTTTTACTTTATGATGTTTTCTTACTTTAGCTTGCATATTCACATAGTGTCATATCTAAGATAAAGTGGGTGCTAAATGTATCATCTTATAATGGAATCACTTCCATTTTGGTAGGTTTAGCACCCTTTTTTAGTACACTTGCATATTAGATTTACATTTAGGATACATATGCACTTGATTCTACATTTCTAGGTGAAACTAGGGTTAGGATCCTATGGATCCTCCTTAATTTCCCTCTCTATGGCTCTATTTTTAGGTAGAACCTATGTATTTTCTCTCCTAATCTTGATCATACCTCCTCTATGGCCTTTGTGCCTCTATCCAGCACTCTGGTGTGTTTTCTAACCTTCCTAAGTCCCTGGCAGACCTGGGAATCCTCTAGATTTCTCAAGGTGACTTGCCTGAAACCTCAGGTCAGGGTTGAAGTTGATTCTGACCTAGGTAAAAATTGAGGTAGATCTTGACCTAGGTCAATTTCATGGTCTTCCTTAACCTAGGTCAAGGTTGAGTTTGACTTTGACCTCTGTCGAGTGTTGGTCCCCGCTTTCAAATCCAGAACTTATCAGGGTTCTAAACTTAAAAATAGATCCCCGGGTCTAGATGCGGAAGTGTTTTCTTTGATATTCAAATTAATACATCCCCTCCTTGGTTGGTGATTGTAATTGGAAAATAATTCAAGGTGAAATTTGAATTTGGGTCCCTTGCATTTCCCTACGAGGTCTATATTGAGATCCCTATATAAGCACTCTCTTTTGCCTTCATTTCTACATGAGATAAAATTGTAAGATGATATGATGCAATTACGATTATGACATGATGATAATGCAAGAAAGAAAGAGGATGATATAGAAGGAAAATATATGATGATGCCTTTATACATACAAGAATTTTTGTGGACAAGCTATTGTGTATCTTCTTTGGAGCAAGAGAGAGTTCTTCCTTCCTTCTTCTTCTTGGATCCACCATTTTCAACATTCAAGCATTCAAAAGATACTATCATGGGGCAGAAACTATGGATTGTGAGTTTGGTAGGAATAATTTAGCCTTGGGGGTTTGGTATGATTTCTTTATCATATTCAAATTTATGTATTACTTTCTCATTTTCAATTCATGTTAGGGTTTTAATCTAGAGGAATAGATATTGACATTACACATTCAAAGATCTTTCCAAGAGCAACACACACACATACATTCTACTATATTTGGCTATTTGTAGAGGTGGAGACCACCAAAATGGGGGTTTGACTAAGGAAAAACCCTATATAGCCATCCCAAAACCCCTTTTTTAGATATTTGCAGGTGTTGTTTCAAGAGTTACAGGATTGGGACAGCAAGTTAGAGTGCATATTCGGATAGCCTTTTCAGTAAACTATCAGGATCTGGAAATAGATTTTCTGTCGGCAATTTTTTAGGTCAATTATGCCCTAGTCAGAATCATAAATTCTAGGTCAACGGTGACATTGACTTGAGGGTCAAAATTGGAACTGTGTCAGATCAAAAAAAGATTTATGGGTTTTGTCTGTCTCTACATTTATGTTCCAGATTTGGTCTCAGAGTTTCTAGAAACTCATCATAGGCATCAAAAAGGATATTTCCATATCTGTTATGATATGAGGTAGGTATTTTACTCCATTATTCTTTTCAAGTGTTTTCAAGCTTTACATTCCTTATCATAACAATTAAATGTAAATGGTTGAATATGGCATAGGGTCTCTTTTATATGCACATCTCCATTGTGCAAACCCTATTTAGAAGACCATATAAATTTACCCTTTACAGAATCTATTCTACATTTGACAAAACACTCATAGAAAATATTCTTCGATGGCTCGTTCACACAGAAAGGGTCTCGAGTCAGTGTGCTCTTTATAACTCCCCAAGGATACAAAATTCCTAAATCATATAAGATGATCTTTCCCTGTACAAACAACATAGCTGAGTATGAAGCTTTGGAAAATGGACTAAAGTTGGCTATCGAATGAAAAATCACATAATTTCACATCTACAGGGATTCTCAATTAGTGATCAATCAAGTGAGTGATCAATATCAAACCAAGGATGAGAGGCTCACACAATATAAGATGATGGTTAACAATCTAAAGAAGTACTTTGTGTTCATCACCTTCTAACAAATGCCAAGGTAAGTAAATAAATTTGTTGACCTCATGACTACTTTGGCCTCAATGTTACAATTGGAAGAACATCAATTTCACTATGACTTCCTAGTGGAAGAACTCCCTTTTCCACCCTATGAATCCCTAGAATCTCAAATCATATGCTCAATTTTGGGAACTTAACCCTCTCGATACAGCCAAATATAATCCTACCTAGGTGACCAAATAATCCATGATGACCTATCCAAAAATTAGAAGAGAAACCTTACAAGAAATGTCATACGTTATTTGATCATAGCTGATGATTTATACAGACAAGGTCTAGATTGTACCCTCCTTAGGTGTCTAGAACATGAATAATCTAAACATGCGCTAAAGGAAGTCCATGAAGGTATTTGTGGGTCTCACTTGAATGGTCTTTCATTGGCTAAGAAACTCCTAAGGGTGGGGTATTATTGGTCCTCCATGGAGAAAGATGCTATTCAGTTTGCTAAATCCTACAAGAAATGTCAATTACATGGCATCCTAATCCACGCTCCTCCTCGAGAGTTTTTACCCCATCACACACTAGCCATTCCAACAATGGGCCTTTGACTTGATTGGGAAAATATATCCATCCTCATCCATTGGACACAAATTCATTATTTCAGCCACTGAGTACTTCACTAAGTGGGTTGAAGCGATCCCACTCATCAAAGCAATTAGGAAACAAGCATCCATGTTTATCCTAAACTACATCATCTAGAGGTATGGGATACCTTCCTCTATTATAACAGATAATGGAGGACAATTTAAAAATAGAGATATAGATGAATTATGTGAAAATTTAAAAATTACCCAAAATTGTTCATCTATCTACTATCCTCAAGGGAATGGATAGGTTGACTCATCCAATAAGAACATACTGAAAATCTTGCATAGGACAGTGAGTAAGTTGGGAAAAGACTGGCATCTTCAATTAAATCTAGCTTTATGGGCTTATGTAACTAGGATTAGAACACCCATAGGGTAAATGTCATTTTATTTTGTATATGACATGGAAGCATTATTTCCTATTGAGGTAGAGATACCATCACTTAGAATCTCACTGCAAGGGCTCATCACTAATGAAGATTACTAGATTTCCAGAATCCAAGAGTTAGAATTACTTGATGAATGAAGGAAAGAAGCATTTGGCCATTTAAGGGTCTATCAGAAAAGGATGTCTAGATGTTACAACAAGAAGGTAAGGCACAGAGAATTTCAGGATGGAGATCTTGTACTTAAGGAAAATCCAAAGAATCAACAACATCGCGAACAAAAGGGGAATTTTGAACCCAACTGGTTGGGTTCCTTCTTGATTACTGCAACATTTTTCTCTAGAGTATATCAACTTTCAAGTCTGGAAGGGGAGAAATTTCTTGATCCCATCAACATAATCCACCTGCAAAACTTCTACAGCTAGACATTTTGACTAGGACTTGTAAAGAGAAAATGATCCTGAAAAAATAGCAAAAAAGGCAAAAAGCATAAAAGCCAAAAACATTTGGAAATTTTCCAAAAAAAATGATCGTCCTAGTGAAAACCTGGAAAAGAGGCACCTTGATGGATCAACCACAAAAAATAAAATAAAAAAGTAAAAAAGAAAAAAAAAATGAAAAAAAATAAGTGCCTCGATGAAAACATAGTAAACAGGCACCTTGGTAGAAAAAAAAGCAATTCTACCAAGTGGTGAAAACCTGGCAAACATGTACCACTTGTAACTTGCACTCCCTCTATCAATGTGTGGCTTGAATATCTCACATGTAAAGGTCTCAAATTTCTTTGTTTCACTTAATGAACCCTTCGTCACTTTCATGACTTTGTGCAAACATTGAAGTTGGCATTCTAATCTTGGAACCAATCTACATCTTAGTCTCATGGGTTTTTTCATCTCTGAGGGTTTTTCTCTAGTTATCAAGTCAACACCTTTTCATTCATCCCTCTAATCAACATTAGCTACTGTGGTCTTCTAGACATCGGATAGTTTTCCACTAGCGCCACTGGTGTTTTTCAACACCTTAATCAAATAGTGTTTCTCAACACTACTTATTTGGACACATATGTGTTTTTCAACAAACGTCGGATAAATTGCTTAAAATCTTGGCTTATTAACACTCAATCACACAATAGTATCTTTCAAAACTAACACTCACAAGCTCAATGGTTTTTTTTGACACCTTACACAAACAAACTTACAACCATGAAAACTTGATGAAAGAGTGATGATCATTTTATTGAATTTTGTATGTTATCAATGATTTTTATACTCTTTTCTTTGATTGTTGCCTATTGGTGTGATCCTGATGATCCTATGATGTCAATTAAATGGGGTGTATGTGATAAGAGTGTCCACATTAAAGTGAAAAACCATCACATCCCTCAATCATGTTTACTTATACTCCAAGGTGAGGTGGGAACTATCTCCTTGACTGTTAAATCTCCCTATTTATGCAAGCACACACTCATGGTTATCTCATCTTTGAATATCTTGATACTATTTTACTCTTGCAATATCAACTAGAAACAATGTTCAGTTCATCCTAGTTCCTATATCTTGATGGTTACATTAGTTTCCCCAATTTTATCCGATGAAAGCCATACTCATATCCTTATGGTCATAGTGCCACCAGTAAGGGTTGTATTGGCTCCAATGTCCCAAACATTCAATGATGACAACAATGGCTAAAGGAATCAGTGACTAGACTCGCGTTGAAGGATGTATTTCATTTCTCGGCTTGAATAATATCATTGTAACGGCACAAAAGAGCTATCCATCTAACATTGAATCCTTCGCTGAAGTGATTAACTACACTAAATTTTCTTAAGGTTACCTAGCTCCAAACAGACATTCAGTATCAAGCAGGAAAGAATCTAATCATTAGAGAACAAAACATCATGATTAGAGCATATTACACACTGAGCTAAACGGATAATGAGATATGTTTTCATTCGAGCTACTCAAGGCAATGATAAAAGATGCTAATCTACTCGGAAACAACATATAAATAAGAAAAAAGACAACAACACTT
>MU223207.1:2061305-2090746 GCA_018584345.1 Thuja plicata | reverse complement strand
AGAAAGAAGAGGGAATATAAAGACTCACTCCCTCCCTCACCACCATCACAAGGGGGAGGAAGAGGAACATCTTCTCAGGATTGAGGGCCTTCTCCCTCGAATCTAGCAAGATGGTGAAAATATGATGGCACCTATTGTGCTATAAGAATGGCCACATTGTATGCTACTACATAGTAAGTTGCTCAAATTTTTTATTGAATGACCTCCCAATGAAGATTAGCTCTCTTAGCTGTGAATCCCTAAGTCAAACCCTAAATCCTCTCATCATGCTCAGCGATGGCACGGTCTCACTCTATGATATGCGCTTGAACTACTGCTACCTACATTTGTAACCCTTTGACCCATCCTTTAGAGTGTGGATTGTATCCTATGGGGTCTAATCCCTAGGCACACCCTCCTCTTCACCAGCCTGTGCATCCCTCCTTTGATGAACCTGTGAGGTTGCATTATAAAGAATGGGATCATGTTGTGCCTCACCCATATCCTCATATGTTGCACCTTTGGATAGAGCACTGACACCAACAAAGCCTAATGTCCCTCCCTCACCACATTGTCATTGCTTCCCTACTATAGGTACCCTACCAGAGCTGGCACCAGGATCTCCTCCTGCTCCTCTAGTGTTTGGACCCTCTATCCTCCACCTATAGCCCTCTATGGGACATCCACCTCCTCAATCTGTGGCACTCTCTCGGCTAGAACTATAAATCTCAGGAAGGGATAGAAAGTAAAGTAATCCTTGTACTGGGGTGTGACCCCTGCATCTTCCACATCCTCTAAATAATCCCAAGATGGCTGATGTAACTGAATAAGTTCTTGCAAGAAAAGAGCTAGAGATAATATAGGAGACCACCCTCGGCGCTCCTCATCCACAAACCAGGGGTAAGTCGTTAACTTCTATGGTATACTTTATGGTCGTCCATACTACCTCAATACTCTAGACACTGCAAAATGCTCAACCACAATAGAAGTCCTCCCAAGAAAAGGACATGATACAAAGAAGTCTCTCCTCTGAGCCCTCCAACCAGCCCAAATCTTAGTGCCTCTTTAAGGCCTCCAAACAATGATGTTGAGATCATCGAGTTGATATCTCTAGTAGTTAGTCTTCCCCAAGTGGGGCTATGTAAGAAAACCTAAGTACTTGTAAACGAAAGTTTGACCACTCTATCATGGATCATATGTCACTGGCCTGCATATAAGGAGGCATTCCCATGCCCATACCTGTGAAACTAGTACCCCTTCAACCATACCCCTAGCACCTCGAAAGACAACCTCGTGCATCTCATGGTACATATGTGCAAGGAGGCACTGATTCGAGCCTAACTTCTATGGCCTAGTCATGAGTCTCTCTAGAACCCAACCCCAACCATAGAGGAATCCCTGCTGACTCCTTTCTTCCATAATAAAAGAACCTATGAATCCCTCTATGACACAAGGCAGTTGATAATGTGCACCATATTATCCCAATAGATCGCCCTATCGAGAACGGTATGACCATGCAAAACTTGGCTAAGGGCCTAGATACCGAGTCATGGAGCTATGTCATACTCTATACGCTCTTGAGAAAATGGGATTCGAATAATCCTATATATGCCCTTGTGAGTAATGGTCATCTCCCCAGTTGGCAAGTGGAACATATTGTGTTCACTATGAAACCTCTCAACTAACGTTGTGAGTAATCTATGGTTCACATGGATATCTGGCATCTGTAATAATATATAGAATCTACACTCACTAAGGTGACCTCTTTGTGTGTCTAAAAGGTTCCTCACTAACCACTTGGTTGGAGGATATGTAGACCTGAACCAGATGTCCAATAACTGTGCCTACAAAAGAGAATCAATGAAAAATCATCAGTAACTAAGCAAATTCACAGAACATAAATTGCGTTACAGATAGACAAGTTGAAAAATATGCCAAATAATCTAAGTATCCCATAAACAAAAGTGAAATTTCTTGATAAAGACCTAAAAAATTCTTTTTATCTTCCATACGCCAAACTACAATCAAGACTCACTAGCATACACACTCGTACGAGTCAGGAACTCAGGTAGTACGACAAATCAAGCTGAAATGACAAAACTAACAAAGCTATACAATATAAAGGATTTCTATGAAGGCCCTTGTATGAGCGATGGGTCCTTTCCATATGAAAAATCCTATGGTATGATTTGATAAAATAATTTTTAGTAGTTTGTCATACGAGCCCTCCTACCGGCCCATACAAAAAACCGAGTCCTACGGTTGAAAAATGTTGCAAAAGATGGAAAAATTGACCAAAAACAAGTAAAATTATATTTACAAAGTAATTTTTTTGACTCCTCACCAGAGGCAGGTAATTTTGAGGCTGATCATGCCTTCGCATGTGCTCAAATTGATGATTTGCAATTGGAACCACCATTTTGGACTCATAGAAGATTTTTAGAATTTCAAACTTGGAAGGTGAAAATGATTTTAAAATGACCCTTCTAGGCCTTATATAGGTTTTGACTTAATTTTCAAAATTGCTCTGATGAACATGAAGATTGCACCCTTGGCTAATTGGACATTTTTGAATCCATTTTCAGTACCAAAATCAAAATCTGACAAAATTTTATTTCTCAAATATAGATTAACCTATTACTCAAATGTAGTTGATTGCCAAAACTTGCCTCACGAGATTATGCTTCACAATCGATGCTAATTGACTCAATCAAGCATTCTCCACTTCAATCTAAGAAAGTCAACCTTGGTCCACCCAAGTCAACTCTAGGTCAAAATTGGTCAACCAGCTCTTAATTCAAGCTCAAATCTAATTCTTCTGCATTTATTCAGACTATTCAATGCTTTTCAGTCTATCAAGCTTTTCGCCCTCATTTCATTTCAATTTCCTTCCTGAGGGGGTAGCACCATTACATCAATAATTTAATTCAATTCAAAAAGTTCAATCTCTAGGGGCATCAGAGCTCCATATCCAACTAGGATTCCTCGAAGTGATTTCATCGCTTCAAATCAAGTCACTTGAATCTCTAGGGGTAATTGGCTTCATCAGGACCCATATCAAGTCAATTATCCTGAGTAATCAATAAAATGGAAGTCAATCTCATCACACCACATCAGGTGTATTCATCATCCAAACCCATATAAATTTGAGAAATCTTCTCTAGGAATGGAAATTCAGTTTCATCACTTCACATCAAGCTGAGTATTTGAACCTTTCTTTCAGTCTTCGCTCAATCAAATCCGAAGCTGATATCTTCAAATCTCTCTATCATTATTCGCTCAATCAAGTCCAAAGCTGATATCTTCAACCTCTAATCGGTCTTCATTCAATCAAGTTCAGAATCGGTTCTGATCTGTGAGATAGTTACATTACTTCACATCAAGCCATTTCCTGATCTTTCTTCAAAATTTCTTTGAATCAACGTGCTTCTCGCACATCAATTCAAAGAGGGTAAAATGTAATCACCTAAAATTGGTCTAGTAAACCTATAGCCCCTAATTCTATTAATTGGCCTTAAGAAACCCTAAATCAAATGCATTTATCACTAGACCCTAATTATGGGAGCATTTAATCAAACTTGCTTGCATAATTAAACATGACTTGTTGAATTAAATTGCTAATCAAAGCCTAAACCACTTAATTTCTTAAACTATTGGGTTTAATTAAAAGTCTCAAACCCCTTTTAATTAAATAAACCCATTCACACATCCTCACACATGTGTGAGCACTCAAAATTCAAATAAAATCAATTAAATGGGGCAATTGCCAAATTTGTCTCATTCTCCCCCAAACAAGCACAAGGTTGACCAATTGAAAGTATTTCACTTGGATAAAACCCACATGGATTAAGGGAAATTGTGTCTCTACTACCCTTCTCAATTGAATCTTGACCGTTCATTTCACCAAATTTCCTATAAAAGAAATAGCTCCCTTTGTTCAAGCATGAGGCAATTTTAGGAAGTAAATTTATGATGCTAGTTTTGTTCTAGGTTTTGATCATTTCTCTTGCCTCCATTTTCATGGTATCTTAGCTTACTTGCATTTAGATTCTAACCTCATTTCTAGCTTCATTTAGTATCTTATAATGGCATTCTTAGCTTTATCTCATGGTTAATATGCATTTAGTTTTCTTATGCGTGCATGTCATTTCCAAGATTTTTGAGAGAAAAGTATGCAAGTTCATGCATCTTACTCATTTCATGAAATATTTCATTTTGGAGTCATCTAGTCACTGATTCTATGTGCCAATCTAATGAGCATCATCTAAGAATCATACTTGCTTCAACTAGGAAGCAATAATCCACTCTTGAGTGTAGTTTGTGAAATAATTTTGATTCCCATTTGATACTGACCCCCTTGAATTAATGGTTTATTGAGTGTTTGGTGTTGCAGGTTGAAGGCCACATTTTACCACACACATACTAACAATATGTTCATTTGATGAAAGGATATTTGATCATCAGGATCCTTGGATATTGATTGGTTTCCATGAGCCTCTACATGATAACCACTAGTCAACCTACATAGAAAATACAAATATTCAATTACAACATCTATTTCTTCAAGTTGCAAGTGCATAATGATACCAATTTATATTATTATTTACAATCTTAAAAATGCATTTTTTGTGCCTAATACTAACAAAAAAAGTAGACATTCAATTTGTTAGATAATACAATCTTTCGCTTATCATTTGAATTTACACTAGTTAGGAGTCCATTAGGTTCAATCATGCATGAATTCCATTTAGTTACTCAAAAAACAAAATAAAAAAAGAAAAACAAAATGCTAAAAATAAAAGTGTCAGGAAACTTTACATTGAAAATCACCCTCAATTTCCTATTTGAGGTCTCAGTCAAAATGCCCAACTTCGTATACATGTTGAATACTACTAGAATAAATTCCAAGTGAATGAACATGCAAGAGTTCTCAATAATATTTATAATTTGTTATTACAATGTTGGTTGCAATAGTAGAAAAGTATTTTGGGGGTTGATTCTCATGTATGCCAATGCATACATTTTAGACATGCACTAAAATATGCAAAATCATGGTTGTCGACACTTACCATATTTTCGGCCCTAGGAAGGTTTCCCCTTTTAGCAAGATTCACAGCAAGCTCAATGTTGTTGAGATAGAGAAATGTAACACGCACATTTTTTAATACATGGAAAGCAAGATTCAGTCAAAATACATATATCAAAAAGCCACCTGTCCACTAAAAAAGGCACAATTGTAGCTTCATTGACAGTTGCAAGCAAAACTTGCCCCCTCTGATTGACAGCAAAAAACCCACCAATTGCGGTTGCTTCAGATCTTTATAAGATTGGATTAGGACTAATCCGGTTCCTATAAACTTTTGTTTTTTTTCCAAATCATAAACAAATAGAAGTCCCAACTTTGTAATGACATATATCAGTCTATACTTGTGTGATATTTATTAATATCAAAGAATTACATTAGGAGGCCAATATCTCAAATAGTCGCTACCAATTGAGAAACAATCCTTTGGCATGAATTATATTTCCCTAGCTAATCAATTAAGAAATGTAGTAAGTGTTATCTAATTTCACCTACCCGACTCAATCAAGTAGATCCTTGCATTCTAAATGATGAGGTACATTTGAACTTTTATGTTTTGCCTATAATTATTGCTTTGAGTTTTATTCAAATTATATGTTGCATTTTATTATGAAAAGTAATGAAAGAATCTAGTCATTGCCTGAATGACTAGAATCTTGAAGCATGTCTTTGAAGCAACTCTTCATCTTCTACACTCCTGCTTTTCCCCTCCATGCTTGTGTCCCTAACCTGCAAAAATGTTAAAGCAATGATGTTAGAAATTTGAAGTTCTAAGCAATGACTTAAGACTATTCCATCTACCTGCCTATGCAATATCAAATTCTCTCTAGACTAGAAAGATTCAATGTTTTCCTAACAAGTTGTGTTAATGTGCAAAAATAGATATGATCCTGGCAAGTGGGGTAAAATGAGTCTCCCACAAGGGTCAAGCCCAGCTTGTTGGGGTGAAATCAAAGAGTTATAACAGTTGTATCTTAGTTCTTCTTAGTGGGAAATCTAAAGTAAGTTGTTGGTCTTCAATTTGTTGTTGATTATTCTCATAAGTTTTAGTTCGTTTATATCCATGCAAGCATAGGTGCAAGTTTTTCATGCATAAATTTTCCAAGTTTTCCAAGAAAAGCCTCAAATAGAGATTTAACTTCGATAAGAAACCAACAGTTTCAAAATTCTTATCTCAGAGAATACTTTACCAAGAGAACTGTCATAGTGATAGGTTTTGGCCAGAGTATGCACATTGCTAGAAGGAGAACCTAAGGAAACAAGAAAATCAATAGCATGAGGAATACCAATAGTTAAACATCATTTAGGATCTAGCCAAAAGGAAATTAGTGTAATTGTAAAAGTCATGTTGCAAGCATTTGGATGGTTCTGAGTTCAAATCTTCTTCAATACAAATAAAATAAAATCATTTAGGATCTAAAGGAAGTAGGCTAACATGGCAGACTATAGGCCATATGATTCTCAATAACTAGAAACCCCAATATCAAGTGAGTCATTGCAAGAAGTGAGATTTAAAATTTTAAGTATTACCAATGTTTGACCTAAGTGTCTGAGGACCAATCTTCATACTCTTAGCAAGCTTGGATCGGCTATATCGTCTATCCCTAAAACAAGTTTGAGCTTCTCTTTTTTTTTAGAATAGTTTAATATTCTCTACTTAACAGGGCCAACCACTTGAAGGTGGAAGATCATTTGGCCCCTCCCCCCCCACACCCAACATAACTCTAAATTCCCCGTTAACATCTAAAATTCATTCATTCTTTCATCCATTAATAAATTATAACATTTATTCAATCATCCATTAATAAAATATAACATTCATTCATTCATCCATTAATAAAATATAAAATTCAGTCATTATCAAATAAGGTAGATTACATTCATTTCTTTTTTTGTTTTTTTTGAGAAAAGATTAAGTGGAACATCAAATTCTACATCCATGCCTCCCTCTTCTACTACTGGTCTAGTGTATACCTCGTCATGTACTCGGGACAAGGAAGTTGATGCGAAGGGGGGTCATCTGCAATGACAAAGATATGGGTTAAATTCAAAACATTTTTTATTATTGTTACAAGTATTTCATTAATTAAAAGAACATAACAGGGTTTTTCTTTACCTGATTGGGCAACATCATCTACCATATCATGTTATCTAGCCTCAACCTCAATAGGGTGAGCACCCTCTAAATCCTCTAGAGTTGAAATATGAAGTTTAATTACATTAATCAATACACCAATTTCAATTAAATTTGTTTACAGGAATAACAATTTCTTTATGTTGCCTACCCAAATCATGCTCCACTTGGTCACCGCAGTCTGCATGCTCTAAAATATAAACAAAGAAGGTTACAACAATTTCAATTTAAGATGTTTAATTGTATCAATAATTACATTTAAAAAATGGAATATAAAATGAATACCTTCACCACTCAGATGCACAACAGGACCATCATGTGTAGGTTTTGTTCCAAGATTAGCAAGCTACATTGCAATGTCATGCGCATTGTTATTATTGCTTGCTTATTTAAAACAAAAAATATTCATTTTATGTTGGAAAATAACATCAAATTAATATATTTTTTCCCAAGTATTTAATTTGAAATAATTTTCATTTGGCCTATTTACATGTGTGACTGATGCACTAGAATCTTGTGTGTGGCTACTCGACTCTCGTAGCCGTTCAGCCACGGCTATATAGCCATGATGGAAGGAAAATGTTTTGTCATCTTCCATGGGTGCCACATTGAATTCAGAGCCCTACATTTTTTCTTAATATCATGAATTTTTCTTGTATTATTAGATTAAACAAAAAATTTTGCAATTTATAAATATTTCGATTCAATATTTGATTTACTGTTACTTACAAGTCATGCAGCAAGTTTCATATAACCACGATAGCCGATTTTGTGTTGGTTGTGTTTTTCTAGTCTGGCCTTATTTTCCTTTGATGTGTCCATAAGTCTATGAAAATTTTGAAATATCTTAGGTTATATAAATATAAAGATCTATTATTAGTACATAATTACATTCTCAATAGTATCACATACCTTCTTCTGGCATATTTCCTTTTTTCCTATCAATTTTATCCTTCGCAGCAAAAATGAGGTCCCTCCATTCCAACTCTGGAATCATGGGTAAATGCTCATACTTTTGGTTATTCTCTAAATGTGTTATGTATCGGTCCCTCAAATACTTGAGATATTGGCCAGCTTTCTCAAGGACCTTTTCTTTTTCAAAGACTTTATCTCCAAAGAGCTCAACCATACACTCTATGAGCTCATCTTTTATCTTTTTTTCTTGGTCATTCCACCTTTTAAGAAAAAAACAAACTTGTTACATTCTAAAATGAACTGAAGCTACATTTAATATACTTCAATAAATGGATGAAAGGAAAAATATTCTAGAAATGATATGAAATGAAACTAGTCGAATAGGGTTAGTTCACATATGATGTTCCACCTTTTACATATGGTGGGCCCAAATATATACAATGTAAGCTCATTCATATTTTTATTAAAAAGCGTTGTTTCCCACATAAAAACCATGGAATCAGTAGTCCAAAAATGAGTGATCAATAAGTAAATTACAATTAGACTATATAAAATAATAATTTTAAAGTACTTGGAACCTTCTGTATTTTTAAAGGAAGCATTTCTTCCTCACTGAACACCGAAGTGACCTTCAACGATCCCATACTAGTGACACAGGAAGAACTAGGAAATGATGGTATGTTTTCATTAGTAGTAGGATCCTGATGAGATGCATCTCCTACAACAGGAGTGCATGTATGCATGCTACGCATTGACGACATTGCAGTTAGAAAAACATCATGGTTTGACCTTGAAGGAGGGGGCATTTGCACTGGTGTATCAATAGGACCTGAAGAATAATACATTCAATATACAAAATATCAAATATTTTCCAAAAAAGAGTGGTGAATACAAAAACTTTACTTTAGAATGTTTTTGCTAATGCTAACCTAAAGGAATTTTTTTCCAAGAGCTTGATTGTTTTAAACATATTAATACTTGCATACATTTATAAAATGGTAAAAAAATACATTAAAAATTTCATCCTTTCCCACTAAAATTATTTTACCTGAACTTCCTAAAATGACCTGATCAAGGTCAGGGGCAGGTTGATGAGGACACAAATAATTTTGTAATAACAACACATACCTATTTTATTCCATGACATATAACAGTATTAAATATGAACCATTATTGAACTTTTTTTATAATCAAATATTTCACTAATGCTTACTTCCAAGTATTTTTCTATCTCCAAATATTTCTCCCTCTCTTTTATCTCAGGAGTTTGAGACCGTACAAATGCGAAAGAAACAACTTCTTTATTAATTCTTCGAAGAGCCTTTTCTATCGCCCTAGCGGGATTTGGGAATGTTGCAATCTCCTCCTATAATGATACTATCTAGTCCACCTCCATACATGTATCTTGAGGTATCGCAGGTTCTTTACCCTTTCTTTGACAATCCATTTGTGACAAGAATATTAGTAACATTATCAAATTAGTGCAAAACCCCCAAGAAAAGAACATAATAATATAACATTTTTCTTCTATCTAATTTGTACAATTACAATTACTTTTACCTCGCAGAAGAAGGGTTGGGATCTACATCCTTTCCTGTGCTATGTGATAGATTGATGCCCCTCTGTAAGAAAGATTAAATATAAAAATGTTAGCGAAATGAAACCAATAGAGTTATCAAAACAACTTAATAATAAAATGATATATTGGGCTCTTTAATTAGAGGTTGGTTTAAATGGTAGCTAGTACGTACCACCCCCATGATAGTAACTTCATTTGTATCTATGTGGTTCAAATTGTAATCTATTAGCAACTATTCCCCTACAATTATTAATTTTATTGCACATACAAATTAACGATTTTCCTCATGCGCCTCGAATATGCAATTTGATCGCTTATTAGTTGACCCATGTCACGTACTATTTATGAAACCTGCAATATTCCCTATTTCTTTTGGCCTTCCATCAATGTACATAGAAACTCTTTTACTTTGATCACTATCTTTCTATTGTACATAATTTGGTGACAGTGCATACCTACGCATACTTTTTGTATATCAAACAATCTGCATCCAATTTTTGTAATTGTAACAATGTCCGAAATACTCCATCAGCTCAACAACTTTGTTGTAACTAACCTTTATGTCATCCATAGAAAATAGGCCTTGTAATTGATTTTCTAATAATGTGAAGGTTGATCTTGCATATCTCTCATTGGTCCCTTGTTGTTTTTGTTGTCTCTCTTGTTGCAAGGATTGGAAAAATCTCTTTGAATTCCCTCTGTCCTTGACTGCACAAAATTCCCGCCAATCAGAACTTCTTCTCAGGCAGGTTCCTCTAGTACTTCTATTCCAGATGATGTACAAAAAGAGAAATCAGAAGTAGAAATGGAAAAAGAAGAATAAAAATGAATAGAAAAGGAAAAATAAAAAGTAATTGGTGAGGAAGAAAAGGAAAGAGACACCGAGAATGAAGAGAAGAAAGAGAAGAAGATATTGTTGTAGAAGATATTGCCACTAGTATACAAGACTTTATGCATTGCAAAGAAAGCCAGTGAACCAGAAACAGAATCTAATGAGAGAAAGGTAGTTGGTACAGGAAACATCACCACATATTTTTGTGACTCTCTAAAAGACTTACTTGTTGCACTCCTTATGCTTCAGCATGTTACTTCTTCAAAATTGTTCTTTGATTTTACTAAAGTCACTCCTTACCAGAAATTCTAGATTAGTGAGACCATTGTAGCTTGGGCCAAACATGATTTGTTTAAGGAGATAAAGGAAAAAGAGAACATCATCGAAGAAACTATTCTTTCTCTCCAGAACATTGTACCTGAATGAAACATTATATAGACCGGTAGTGCAAAAGAAAAGTGTATAGCACTTGTTCAATGGGTAAAATAATTGAATGCATCAACTGATGAATAGGTTCGTCATAGAGAAGAGGCTATAAAAGATAAATTGCTATAGGAATTAAAAGGAAGATGTGAAAATTCCTTTTCCAATCTTCAGCAACTCATTGCATAAGGTCTATCCCTTCTCGAGGATGACAATTCTCTGTATGGATATATTCTTCAGTGGTTGGAGTCCACAAGTGGCATTCAAAAAGAAATTACATCTCTTGATTCATTTATCCTGCAAGTGCACCATTTATTCAAGATTGTTGAAGATTTAACTGGTACCAATAGAGCCACTATTGAGGAAATGCATAAAATATACTTTTCCCTACTCCAACAACACAAGGATTTCATCCTCCCATTGGGGAACATTTGGGAAATGTGTGAAGATTATATAACCTTGATGAATCATGCTTTATTGATGGAAAAGTAGGTAACCTTATCTAATCCAACAGTCATTGAATATGGAGAGGCCCTTCTAGCATCAATCTATGTACATGTTTATCTGATGTCTTGGGAAATTATACAGTGGAACAACAATAAAGGAAAATGGGTCGTGGTCATTCAAAATTTCAAAGACACTTTGACTAACAAAAAAATTGGTAAACTTTGTTGATTCTGACTAACGACAACTATATAGAGTTTTTGTGGTGTTACCCCTTTTTCATTGATGTCAAAAGGGGGAGTAAATAAACAAGAAGAAAAAATTTTTATAAAAAAAGATAATAAAAAAATAGGGATGTTCTCCATATGGGGAGTTTTTGGTATTTTTGCAATTTTTTATAGTCTACATCTTTTCAAAAAAAAAATTTCATTAATGAAAAAGGGGGAGATTGTTGATCCTCATCAGTTGTTTTTTTTCATTGATGTCATTGTTTTTTGGTCAGTTCAGTAATCTTCACCCAATTCATCATTGGATCTGGCACCATTATTATCGACAGCTAATGTGTCAACATGTTTTTTCGGTAAACAAGTTTCCTATTTCATCCCAGCCGACATGAAGGATATGGCATTGGAAGTTATATATATTGATGGTGACGTCAGTCCACAAAAAAGAGATGATGACGATATCTTAGATGTATTATGCAATATGTAATATGATTTGTTGTTGTAGATAGTAGTGAATTTTTGTGCTTTAGCGACTATACAAGACAAATTTTGTACTTTAGCAAAGAATTGTATTTCATGCATACACAGATGCAACTTTCACAGTTCAACTTTCTATATTGTCTCTTAGCTACCATAGTTGCTTTTTGTACTTTTGATAAGTGAGCCCAACAAGCAGTGAGACAACCGACAATGAGCCAAACAATAGTGAGCCACACCAGTAGTGAGTCACCCCTATATTTTGTAACCATTTACCTAATTTACTTGAGAGATCATCCTCTCTGTGGTTTTTCCCATCTTGGGTTTCTATGATTAAAAAAATCTAGTGATATGCGTTGTTTATTTTCTATACTCTCATTTCTGTAAATTTGAATTATTTTTTATGGGCAGTTGTTTAAAAGCTTTAAATTATTTAAGGGAATATTGATTTACCCCTCCCCTCAAAATTTTGGATATTCAACACGCCCGTGATGTAGATCTGGGTCCATGTGGCTCTATGTGTGTCTGTGTTGGTCACTATATTGTTGTCATGTAGTGTTGATGGCGGCCAGAGAGCTAGAGGGAGGACTTACGGGTGGCGCATTGGTAGTGAGGAAAGTGTCATCAATGGAGGGAGTATGTTGGTGGGAGGCGAAGAAAACATCATCGATGCATGTGGGATAATCCCACACACATTGTGTGAATGGACTTTTGTGTTTTAATAATATAAACACATGCTTGACAAATAAAAGCCCCACGTTGGGAGTCATTGTCGATTTGTAGACTGCGTTGGTGATGATGTTGATTTTTCCAAAAAAAATTGTATGAGGTCACCAAAGGTGACTACTCAGTCCTCTATTAGACCTGTATCAATCTTTTTGGTGTTTAAAACTGTTACAATTTGAGAAGAAACCAATATATCATAATACTAATATTAGGAGTGGTTAGCTCCAAGTGTGAAAGCTCTGTAAGATAACTAGACCAACTATACGAACAAGACTACCCTCTGCACTTCTAGCTTTGCAAAACCAAGGCGGATACACCTAATCTAGACAAAACTCAACTTTTTACAACACCTTCTACTTCTGGATTCAAACAATAGATGCTTATAAGAAAGTACTAAATGCCAACCAAGAATTCATTAACTCTCCATTACCATGGTGGGATAACAACAAACAACTGTAAATGTAAAGAATTTTGTAATGAGTTTGATTAAATTTAGGGATAGAATATAGAAAAACCTATTAGACATATATCTCCACATAATATACTAGTTCTGGATCAGTGTCTTATCCATTGGGTAAACTCATAAATACAATATTGAAATTGAAACAACCTTTTGGTCTAGACTCAAAGCCATGAACATCAAATATCTCAGACTACACACTATAAGATCCTTAAGTAGATAATCCAATAGAATCAATGTAATATCCAAAGCATTTTATTTTGATCTAAGATCAAAGACTTGTGGAATACACATATGTATAAGCAAAACTCACACAGTAAGCTGGAAAACTTACAACTCAACAAATAACACAAAGGAGAGACTTAAAATCTGAGAAGACTTATATTAAGTATAATGAAATCTTGTTCCTGAATTAGTTTGACAAGGAAAAACAAAATAAGACAATATGCAAAGGATCATACAACTTTCTATTCTGTCTCAATACAATCTGAAAGACATCTTCTATATCCTAGACTGGAAAAAAATACAAGCCTAAAGCTTTTATATATTCTCACAATTCTCCAGCCCCTTTCTAAATGGTCTTGGATATTCCTTTATAGGAACAGTAATGCAACAAGCTACGAACCATTTAAGGTTAGGGTTTACAACCAATCAATGCTAGCATTAAAAGAATTCAATTTTGTGATCAAGTTGAAACCCTATCTTTCCCTTCAATCTGTGCAAATCTAATCTGAAATTGATTTCCCTAGTCCATATATGTGAGCGTAATACACTGAGGTGCAATAAATTCCAAGGCATGATGTAGAGAGAAGATAAACATAAATGCAGAAGAGAACAGGCGCCGCTATATGCATTTATCCATTTGATCTAGAAACCCTATCTATCAACTCTGGTCTTTAATGCATCTTTCCATATTAGATTCAATCCCTATACTATCAAACAGTTGTGCAAAGTTGACCCACAAGATTAGATCAATTCATTAATAGCTCTGAGACAAGATCTAATCCCACCTCCATGAAACCTTTTGAGACAAAGATTTAAATATTTAAATTCTGGTTAAAACGGTCACAGGTGGCATGGAACAAGACTTGGATAGTTGAGATCAAGCCTCCTCATAAGTTTAAAATATAGTCATTGATTAGCTTCAAGTTATCCAGGCATTGACCTAGATCGTGTTAGGTGTCTTCATATCACAATGCCTCTATTGTTAGATAATGAGCACTTCATCTTTAAGGATCAACGTCGGTTGTCTGATCTATCTTTCATCTGTACTTTGGTCATTAACCTACACCTTAACTTAGAGTATTTTATCTCCCTTTATCTCTGAATCTCGCAATGTAACCTTACCTGACTTGGTCTGACCATGAATCTATCTGTAGATTCAGAGATAAGGCAATCTCTAAGTTGCTAGACAAAAACACTAACTCATGTTACATTTGGAGATCATGTGCACACCACATGATCAAAACTGCATCAACAATCCTCGCCAGATCTCCGAATGAAAACAAGACTTTGACTTTTATCTAGAGATTTAGTGTTATTCATATATCTTGATCCTAATCAATGATCACAATTCTCACTTGTAAAACCTAACTTGACCTTAAACTAATCATTCTTGATCCTAATTAAATATGGAGATTCAGAGATAACTGTATCTCTAAATCACTAAATATTTTCTTTAACTGGAGTTATATTTGAAGATCATGCATCAGCCGTAAGATCAACATTATATTGATGGCTTAGATTTTATCCTAGAAATTCCATCTTAACTTTACTTTGACTCAGGTCCATTTGGATATTGCGTGACTGAAGGGATCTCCAAGTCTCTGAATGTTTACCTTTACTCATGTTAAATTTGGAGATAACATGTCAGCCCTCGATCTTATCTTAATTAACAATCAGCATTGAATCTTTGAATGTACTTGTACTAGAAAAATTCTTTGTGAGACTACAAGAAAATCCTTGATCATTTTCTTCATCAATGACTTACACTGAATCTCAAGATCTTTAACTTAACTCATCTTTCATTTTGAGATTCAGAGATAATCTTATCTCTGAATCTCCAAATAAACTTGACTTGACCTGAGCTTTACCTTGGTTCCATTACGAGATTTGGTGCAGACCACATGATCATGACAAGAAAAGAACTCGATCAATGGCCCTCCCTAGTTCACTAAATAGAAACACTGACCTTGACTTTATCTGGAGATCTAGCGCTAGCCACTCATCTGATATGAGATTGACGATCTTCACCAAGTCTCCGAACAAATTTCTTAACCCCAGGTGTATTCGTAGATTTCGTGACCAAGATAAACTTTAAACCCTATCTTGACTCTAGTTAAATCATGAGATTCATGGATAAGCTTATCTCTGAATCTCCAAATACTTTCTTTTACCATAGTTACATCATGAGATCATGTGCCAGCCACACGATGAGATATACATCCATAGTCCTTGCTAGATCTCAAAATAAAAACTTGACCTTGAACTTGATCTAGCGACCAAGTGCCAACTGCACGATCAAAACAAGATCTATGGTACACGCGTAATCTCAGAATGAAAAGAACATATTTGATTTTATCAGGAGATTATGAGGTAAAGGCAAAGGTAAAGTGCACATGGAAAAAGAGACACTTAAGTTACATGGAAAAGTAACTTTAAAACATAAAAAGTCTTGAGAGGTTTAGGGTTTTGCATGAAAATGACTCAACAAGACTTAGGGCTTTAGGCTAGAGACCTAAACAAATTTGTAGAAACCAGAGGAAAAGGCATGGAACTATGAAAATTTTGGCAAGTTCTAACGGTGGCTCTGTCTGGGGATGCATGCCTCTTGTAGGCATGACAAGGATTCAAGATTTATGGGATAAGCAGACCACCTACATAACATGAAACCTAACCTAAAGCAACTAAGAATACAGAAAGAAAATGTACAGACTTACTTGTTCATGGTTTTTTCAAACTTCAAGAAAAGTAAAACTTCAGGAACTGTCCATGAACCAAAAATTTGAGAATATTTCCAGTCAAGTCCTTTAAAATGTATGAATTAAAACCTCGCCTACTATTAATTATGTATGGGCCTAGCCAGATAGGATCAAATTTTGCATGTTTTCCTTTGTCCTCTAGTCTGGTATTCCACATTAAAACCTTATCATCAGCTTCAAACTTCCTAGCAATGGTTCTCTTGTCAAATAAATCCTTGCACTATAATTGTAGTTTGACATTCCTGTCATGTTCCTCCCTTCTTGATCCATCAAGCTATATCAAATCCTCCAATCTGATTCTCATATCATCATCTAGCTCATCATCATATGGTTGGAAAAATTTATACATTTATAATAAGTTATTTTGAGGTAATCTGGCATGAATACCATAGTCTAAGTCAAAAGGTGCACATCCAATAGCCTTTTTTACTATTACTCTATCTACCCATAGAGGAAGCTGCAATTTTGAATCCCAGTCTTTCTTGTTTGTATCTAGTACTCTTTTGATAGTCTTTATCAGGCTCTTATTACTGGATTTAGCCTGACCATTTCCTTAGGGGTGATATGGGGAAGAATAAGAAATTTGTATCCCATACTATAGGAAGAAGACCATGAACTCATCTCATCTGAAGCACATAGCATTGTCTACTACAATGGTTTTTGGACAACTAAATCTAGTCAAGATATTATGAAACATGAAATCATTCACAACCTTGCTAGTGGCTCTTTTAGTGGGAATTTCTTCCACCCACTTGGTAAAGTAAGTTTTTGCCACTAAGATCCATGAATGACCTCCACTAGACTTATTAGGGATTTCACCAATGAAATCCATCCCCAATTTCTAAAAAGGTGTCACCTAAACTATAACAGGCTTCAAGGGAAGATTCCCACCAAACTTTAGCTTTCCTGAAAATCTCTAACAAGCATCACATTTTCTAACATAATGATGGGCATCCTTGAAGATTGTTGGCCACCAAAAACTAGATCTGATAATCTTATGGGCAGTAGTCTTAGCCATGTAATGGCCACCACATGCACCATCATGCATTTGTTTTAAGAGATTCTTAGATCTGTCATGATCTATACACTTGAGCAATACTCCTTCATTGCTCCTCCACCATAGTTGTCCTTGAATTATTGCATACCTCATAGCATGAAACTTGATTGTTATCCTTATGTTTTCATCCATATCAAGGGGAGAACCATTCTCTACAAGTATCCAATGATGTATTTGTACCAATCAGAATAATACATATCACAAACATAAGGTCTTTGCTCCTCCTCTAGCATATCAATATGATTCGCATCTAAATTGCTTTGATCCATTAGTTTAGCAAGTCCTAGACCTCTTACCAATTTAGTGATATGAATGTCAATATTAAACTCTTGAATCTTATTGATCCATCTACATATCCTCGCTGAGACCTCTTGTTGGACTAAGATATCTTTTACAACACCACTTGGCACATAAGCAATTATGGTTTCTCCTACCAAATATCATCTAAATGCTTTAACAACCTTGACCAAAGCATAGGCTTGTTTCTCCATGATATCATATTTTAGTTCTTCTTCTTGTAGAGACTTACTAAAAAAAGAAATATTTTTTTCATAACCCTCTAAGTTTGTATGCAATAATACTACAACAATAGTATTATATGAAGCAAAGGAGAAAATTTGAAGTGCCTTTCTATAATTAGGGGTTCTCAAATAAGGAGCATCTTTAATAGCCTGCTTGATATCTGAAAAATCTTTAAATGTTTCTTGAGTCCGCTCCACCTTGGCTCCTTTCTTCATCATCTTTGAGATTGGCAAACTAGTCTCTGCAAAGTTTGTAACAAACCTCCTTAAGAATTTTACTTGTCCAAAGAAGGATTGAATGCCCTTGGCATTCTTGGGTTGAGGGACCTTATCAATTGCACTTACCCTTTTAGGGTCAATTCTAACTCCATCTTTAGAGAGAATGTGTCCTAAAAGCTTTCCCTTTGTCACCCCATATACACACTTCTTTGGGTTAAAGGAAACCCCATATTCTAATGCTCTGACAAAGATCTTTACAAGATGATCACAGTGTTGATCTTCCTTTTCTGAGTAAGCAGTAATATCATCTTGATAGATTGCCAAAAACTTGTTTATGAAATCTGAAAATGCCACATCCATGGCTCTCATAAAATTAGCTCCAGCATTTGTTAAACCAAAATTCATTCTAACATACACATAAGTTCCCCAGGGTGTAGTGAATATAGTCTTAAATTGTTCAAATTCCTTGACCTTGACCTAATTATACCCTAAAAAACCATCTAACATGGACATCAACTCAGACCCAGTGACTCTTTGCAACATAGCTTCCATGTTGGGAAATCCATAATTGTCCTTCAAAGAGTTAACATTTAAGTTTCTAAGTCTAATGTCTCCGTTTTTCTTTCTGACTGGTACCAAATTCGATACCCATGTTGAATGCCTTATAGGCTTTATGATTCTAGCATCTGTCATATTTTTTAATTCTTCTTGCATCTTGGGTGCTAGTGTGGGATTGACAGGTCTCAACTTTTGTCTGAAAGGTTTAGAGCCTTCTTTTAATGGAATCTCATGTTGGAAAAGATCTTCTTTGTATGCTTTCAATTCATCATAAGACCATGCAAAAACATGTCTATATTTTCTAAGAAGATTGACCGATGTATCTCTAAGCTTGGAGGATAGCTTCCTACCAATATACACCTTTTTAGGAGCTTGATTTGTCCCCAAGTTTACCTCTTTCAAGTCCTCAAATTGGTTCACAGTGTTCACAGAGAAAGGCATGTCCTTATTACCAAAGGCTCTCTCAAGTACAACCAAACCTTTGGGAAACTTGTTTGATTTTAGTTGAAGAACCTCCCTACCAATAATATTGTCCTTTCCATCTAGGGTCTCAAAAAAACCATTAAAGTCCATCTCTTTGTTCTCAAATTTAGATTCACAAGATAGAAATCTCAAAATATCCTTATCATCATCAAAGACTTGTCGATTTTCAGCATTATTTGGAATAGTTGGTCTAGATTGAATCTCTATTTTACAGATCCCTGCAAAATTAATGTCTTTGGGCCTCAAAGAAATGTTAGCCTATAGGTTTTCCATATTGTTCTAACTCCTATCCATCTAATCAATGCCAAATGCATGAAATTTTTCTATTTCATCCCAAACAGCATTCCTATACCATTTTAGCCTCTGATTCTTTGAAGCATGCCTGGATTTTATTTGAGAGATAGCCAACTCAGAGTCTCCAATGACTCTGATACATCTAATCTTGTTTCTTGAGGCTAACCTCAATCCTATTAGTAAAGCCTCATATTCTGCAATATTATTAGTGCAGGTGAACAAAAGAGAAAATGAGAACTTGTATGTCTTACCACTAGGAGCTATCAGTAACATTCCTGCACCAGCTCCTTCCTTTGATCATACACCATCAAAATACATTGTCCATAAGTCACTCTTATCTACAAGATTGTCTCTTTCCTCTAATAACAACATGTATTGGACATCTCCCTCAGCCTTACTATTTTACACTTGAAAGGATCCAATGTCGGTATCCAAGAAATAATTCATTGATTCATCTTCACTTTCCTCAATCATATGAGGAGTTCTGATCTCCCTGGATACCTTTACATTTTTACTAGCTATGTTAAAAGTGGCAAAGGACATATCACACTGGATACTTCCTCCCATTGAGGCACTCTGTTTCCTAGATAGCAACATTCCATATTGAGGTGGGATGTCAACTACTAGAACACTCATTGTTATTACCTTCTCTGGAAATGTAGCAAGTGTATAAGGCAAATCCTTAATAACACTTATGAAAAACACTTCTCTTGAATCCATTACTTGGCATCTCCCATGAGGAGTATCTACTTGCAGTCCTATTGATTTCATTATTTCTGTAGCCATGACTGTATTATATGCTCCTGAATCAATCATGCAATTCATTAAAGCATCTTGCCACTAATAACCAATGTTAAGAAAAATGGGTTCACAGATCCCAAAGGAGGACTGACATGATTTATATTTAAGAAAATCCGAGGGATCTTAGAAACAATCCCATCTAATTATTTTCCCTTGGTATTAGATTTCTCCTTACTATTCCCTTTCTTCTCATCCATTTCTGATTTCAAGGCTCTTATGGAAGAAATGTCATTCATCCATGTCAAAAATTTCTTCTTGTGCTCATGAAGTCTCATCATTTCTAAAAATGGAACTTTGATTGTCATTTGTGATAATAAGTGTCCTATGTCAACAAGAGTATACTTGATGTCAGAGATATCTTGCTTGATAGTGACAACACTTCTATCCTCACTTTCAGTAGCCAAGCTTGGCTCAACTCCTTTAGCATCTTTTTTGATAGAAGAAGATTACTTTCTTCTTGTCCATAATTCTTGTCCTTACTTCAATCTTATGGACAAGAATTGGACTACTTGGTTTATCTTCTGGTATTACCTTTGTCTTTTTTACACCCTCAGCAAGTTTCTCTTTTTCTTGTGTTTGCTTAGGGTTTTCTTTTATCTCTATGATAAACATGCCAATTGGTTTTCCATCTGAATTACCAACTATCCTATTCCTTATATTATAGTTACTTTGTGCTTGAGTAACCAAGTTTTTCATAATGTGTGCAATCTCTGCACTTGAAGGTCTTCTTACTGTAAAAGGTTTTTTTCCCCTTGCAGCATTGCACCTTATATTATCAATGTTTCCTTCCTTTTCATTAGATGAAAACATTTCTTGATCTTCAACATGATCATTAGATTCCCCTTCACTTCTCAAGTGTGTAGAAGCCATTACATTCCCAACATCATTATATAGTTCTTCTTCTTCTTCTTCTCTTTCTTGTTGGGTTTGACTGGAAGACATACTTAGAGCAACAACACAATTGTCAGGATTATGGGGTAATTGATGGAATTCACACCAATAATCCTCATTACAAGTGTTAATTGAATTTATTTGTAGAGGATCAAGAGTCCTATCATCTAACCTATCTTTCCTTTGTGGGATAATAGGTTTCCCATCTTTGTATTGGGTAGTATATGGGTAGTTTTACATTCTAGGTTTTTGATTGAAATTTTTATAGGATGGATTTTTATTGTTTGGATCCTTAGTATTCTTACTCTCTCCTAGCTTTAGGTTCTTTATAGAATATAATATCTGCTTCATATTGACCTTCTCTTTGGGTTTGGTATTTTAAGTTTGTTTGATTCCTTTCTAGCAGGCTTCCCCTCATCTCTTCTACCCAACTTCCCGGATACCCTCCTATTGGTTTCTATATTGATAGCTATTTTATAAGCTTCTCATATAGTCCTTGGATTCTTGTCTCTCAGGAGGTATCTCATATTAGAATCAAAAGCATTAATATAAGTGGATAAACAAACCTTGTCATCAAGTCTCTTAACTTGGAAAAGTTTGTGCATAGCCCTCTGAAACCTTATGTTGAAATTAACAACATCTTCATTTTGATTCTTTTTAATATTTTTGAATTCATTTAACATGAATCCTTCATTGGTCTTATCACTATTTTTCTCCTTAAATCAATCAATTAATTCATCCATTGACCCTACAGAATTATAGGGTAACCCTCTGAACCAATCCCTAGCATCCTCTACTAAGGACTGAATAAAAAGTTTCATTAATACATCCTCATGCATAATTTCACAATCATCCATCATGTCAGTAAATGTTTTCAAGTGTTCTTCACATGTGATTACATTATTCCCAGCGAATTTGGGAAGTTTATCTCTAATTTCACATGGAACTATATTAGGATAACCACAAATATTATGAAATAAAAATTGTGTGTACCTTTCTGCATGAGTGGGTCTTCCTTGAGATGAAGTGTTAACTTGAGAAGTATAGGCATTAGCATTTGATGTTGTAGCTCCTTCAATACCAAGCTGAATAGGCCTTGTTGTCTGTCTAAGAAAATCAACCTTCTTCATCTCCAAAGTAACAGCCTCCAATTCTGCCTTCTCAAGTTCTTTAGCTATGATCTCCTTTTCAACCTTGGATCTTTCAAGGTCCATGTCCAATTTAGACATCTAATCCATTGAGCCTTTGATATTTTTGGGTTCATTTATTGAAACCCCTACCATTCTATGATTTCCCTTATCTTTAGGGCCTTGATGATCAATTACCTGATGAATGACAGGTTCCTCTTCAAATCTCTCAGGATCTCCAACATAATTTATGGCCTCTTGGTTTCATACTTTCATTTTTAATTGCTCAATCATGATCATATTTTTCCCTTTCTCATCTTCTCTTTCTTTTTTCCTTTATTGTGTGATGGGCATTTCCTTTTGGAGACATCTTTTCCATTCATTAACTTCATCATCAACATTTTTTGAATCTGGGAGAGTAGTGTCAAAGTCCTCCTCCTCTCTATCATTAGGAGAACTATAATCTCCATAAGTACCCAGTCCCTCATCTACAACATCTTAATATTCTGATGCATTTCCTTCATAGCTATGGTGGATTGGTCTTTCTTCTCTAGTGTCTTCCCCTTTTGTTTCATCTTGAGGATACCTCTGACATCCCTTCCTCTTCTTGGTTGATCAACTTCGGATGCAGTTGAGAAATCATCTCCCAACCTTTCTTCAGGATGTCTCTTTGACTGAGATATGGTGCCTCTATAACTCATATTGGAAAGTGTGTGAAAAAATGATTTTTTTAATACTCAGCACTACTGCAGAGAAACCTCAGAGTCGTCGCCCAATACTAGTTGGGATCACAGCACTAACTGATATGAATATTTTCAAATAGAGAACTCTTAAGATAAAAAAAAATGACAAGGGACCAAACTTGAGTCACTCTATGCTTCCAATGATCAACTTACTGGAAAGTTATGACAATTCACTACACCACACCCAGTAGATTTTCCATCTTGTTTGTGACTCGGATGGCTCAAATGATATAAATAGTAAACCACCAGAGATTCTTTGAAAGGTTCATCAAGACTGTTATAGTTCTATCCCCAGTAGATTCGCCATCTTGTTGGTGTTTAAAACTATTAAACTTTGAGAAGCAACCAATATATCTTAAGACTGATATTAGGATTAGTTAGCTCCAAGTGTGAAAGATATGTAAGATAACTAGACCAACTATAGGGACAATACTTCCCTCTGCACTTCTAGCTTTGCAAAACCAAGGCAGGTACACCTAGTCTAGACAAAAATCAACTTTTTACAACACCTTCTACTTCTAGATTCAAACAACAGATGATGATAAGAAAGTACTAAATGCCAACCAAGCATTCATTAACTCTCCATTACCATGGTGGGATAACAACAAAAAATTGTAAAAGTAAATAATTTTGTAATGATTTTAATTAAATTTAAGGATAGAATATACCTAAACCTATCAAACATATATCTCCATAGAATATACTAGTTTTGGATCAGTGCCATATCCATTGGGTAAACTCCTAAATACAATATTGAAATTGAAATAGCCTTTTGGAATAGACTCAAAGCCATGAACATAAAATCTCTTAGACTACACACTACAAGATCCTTAAGTAGATAATCCAATAGAATCAATGTAATATCCAAAGAATTTTATTTTTATCTAAGATCAAAGACTTGTGGAATACACATATGTATAAGAAAAAATCATACAGTAAGCCAGAAACTTACAACTCAATAGATAATACAAAGGAGAGACTTAAAATCTAAGAAGACTTATATTAAGTATAATTACATCTTGTTCCTAAATTAGTATGACAAGGAAATACAAAATAAGATAATATGCAAAGGATCATACAAATTTATATTATGTCTCAATACAATCTAAAAGACATCAGATATATCCTAGACTGGAAACAAATACAAGCCTAAAGCTTTTACAATATTCTTCCAATTCTCCAGCCCCTTTCTAAATGGTCTTGAATATTCCTTTATAGGAATAGGAATGCAACAAGCTTCAGACCATTTAGGGTTAGGTTTTACAACCAATAAATGCAAGCATTCAATTATGTGATCAAGTTGAAACCCTATATTTCCCTTCAATCTGTGAAAATATTATCTGAAATTGATTGATCTAGTCCATAGATGTGAGTGCAGTACTCTGAGGTGCAAGAATTTCCAAGGCATGATGCGGAGAGCAACTAAACATAAATGCGGAAGAGACCAAGAACCTCTATATGCATTTATCCATCTGATCTAGAAACCTTATCTATCAACTATGGTCTTTAATGCATCTTTCCATATCAGATTTCAATCCCTATACTGTCAAACAGTTGTGCAAATTTGACCCACAAGGTCAGATTGATTCATTATTAGCTTGGAGAAAAGATTCTAGTCCACCGCCATGAAACCTTCTGAGACAAATATTTAAAAATTTGAATTATAGTTAAAACAGTCATAGGTGGCACAGAACAAGACTTGGATAGTCAAGATTAGGCCTCCTCATAAGTTTAAAACATAGTCGTTGATCAGTGTCAAGTTATCCAGGAATTGACCTAGATCCTGCCAGTTGACATCATATAGAAATGCCTCTATTGTTAGATATCGAGCACTTCATCTTTGAGGATCATCGCCTACCATCTAATTTATCTTTCATCTGTACTTCATCCTTTAACCTTCACCTTAACTCTGAGTAGTTCATCTCCTTTTATCTCTGAATCTCACAATGTAACCTTACCTGGCTTGGTCTGACCATGAATCTATCTGGAGATTTGGAGATAAGGCATTCTCTAATTTGCTGGATGAAAACACTAACCCAAGTTACATTCAGATATCACGTGCACACCACATGATCAAAACTACATTGACAATCCTGGCTAGATCTCTGAATGAAAACAAGACATTGAATTTTATCTCAAGATTCAGCACTATCCATAGATCTTGATCCTAATCAACGAGCATGATTCTCACTTGGAAAACCTAACTTGACCTTGAAATAACCATGCTTGACCCTGATTAAATATTAAGATTTAGAGATAACTGTGTCTCTGAATCGCTGAACATTTTCTTTAACTGGAGTTATATTCAGAGATCACCCGCCAGTCGTAAGATTAAAATTATATTGACGGCTCTGATTTGATCCTAGAAACTCCATCTTAACTTTACTTTGACTCAGGTCCATTTGGAGATTGTTTGACTTAAGGGATCTCCAATTCACTGAATGTTTACCTTTACTCAAGTTAAATTTGGAGATCACACGCCAGCCCTCAATCTTATCTTAATTAATGATGAGTGTTGAATCTCTGAATGTACTTATACTTGAAGAATTCTTTGTGAGATTACGGGACAACCCTTGATCATGTTCTTTATCAATGGCCTATGCGTTGAATCTCAAGATCTTTAACTTAACTCAACTTTCATTCTGAGATTCAGAGATAAGCTTATCTCTGAATCTCCAAATAAACTTGAATTGACCTGAGCTTTACCTTGGTTCCATTACAAGATTTGGCATAGACCATGTGATCATGACAAGAAAAGAACTCAATCAACGGCCCTCGCTAGATCACTGAATAGAAACACTGACCTTGACTTTATCTGGAGATCTAGCACCAGCCATTGATCTCATATGATATTGACGATCTTTTCCAAGTCTCGAAACAAATTTCTTAACCCTAGGTGTATTCAAATATTTTGCGACCAAGGAAAACTATAAACCTTGTCTTGACTCTGGTTAAATCACGAGATTCAGAGATAAGCTTATATATGAATCTCCAAATACATTCCTTTACCATAGTACATCATGAGATCATGTGCCAGCTACACAATGAGATATGCATCCATGGTCCTCGCTAGATCTTGAAATAAAAACTTGACCTTGAACTTGATCTAGTGACCAACCACCAACCGCACGATCAAAACAAGATCTACGGTGTGCGCTTAATCTTAGAATGAAAAGAGAATATTCAATTTGATCAGGAGATTAGGAGGTAAAGGCAAGGCTAAAGTGCACATGGAAAAAGAGACACTTAAGCTACATGGAAAAGTAACTTAAAAACATAACAAGTCTTGACAGGTTTAGGGTTTTGCATGAAAATGACTCAAGAAGACTTAGGGCTTTAGGCCAGAGACCTAAAATATTTTGCAGAGACCACAGGAGAAGGCATGGAACAATGGAAATTTTCACAAGTGCTAACAGATCTATCACCTACAAAATTCTAACAAAATACTCTGACAAATACAGGAGTTGAACCCCAAAATTTTGACAAAAATAACTACGACCTTAAAATTTTGACAAAAATAAGTACAACCTAGAAATAAAGATTTAAAAAATAAAATTAAAAATTAAAAAAAATTAAAATCATACCATCACAAGTAGATATGGTCGTACAGATCGGTCTACTAAAAAAAATTGCTTTAGATTTGACTTTTTTCCAAAATAGCCAATTTTATAGTCAAAAATTGTCAAAATGGCCTCCGAGATGCAATGGTGAGGTCAGATCTTGCTCTAGACGCTTTCACAAAATGTAATAATTTTCTTAAGCCAATATGTCGAGATCTAGAATCCCAATTAATAGCATAAACAAGAAAGAAAATATGGAAAAGAATAAACTAAATTCTCATCACTATGATCAATATAATGAATAATAATAGATTAATACAATGAAGATGTGTCTGCTTATATAAGCAAGGCAACAAGAGAACATGATAAGGAGAAGATAGATTATCATGTACATAAGGTGGAAGCATATGTCCACCAAAGGTGGATCATCCTTCATTGTGCAATGAAGTATGTGCAACAATATGAGGATGATAAGTGATAAATGCACTAAAGGTGGAGACAACACATAAACTGAAAAACGTGATAACAACTATCACCACCTAAAGTGGAGTTTTGTCCTACAGCATGTGCTAAAATAAGATGCAAATTTTTAATACCCATTTGTCTACTACCATTTATGTTTATGATGTCAACCCCTTTTAGACCACTTCTCATGTGCATGTTAGATCTTTGGTGATATTTGATGTTATTCCAATATTTATTGATGGTGCAGAACATTGATTTAAATTATATCATGTTAGTTAGATGATAATGATTATATGCATGTGATGATGCTAATTATATTTATGTTGTTATTGACCCCATACTTGCATGTGTATGGTTCACGGATATATTTTATACTTCTTCTTGGTGTGTATGTATGATGAGGGACGAATTCGTAGTTACTTGGTTATATGTATTGCATTTTTTATAGGAATAAAATTTATTATTTTCATATTCATTCTCTCTTGTTATTGTGCTTTCTATTACCTCTAGATCTAAACTGGCTATCTCCATAGCTAAATCTTACATGGTATCAAAGCTCATAGAGTGTCATTGGATAGTCTTTTGAGATATTTGAGTGTATATTTTGGTAGATTTGGGAGGGTCTTCTTGTGGCTATCTATTGCAGAGAAAAATGGGAGCTTTCTATTGTAAATCAGAGGTTTGTGTCACAATGAGGAGGTCAAAAAACCCCAAGATCAACTTTTTTTTCATCCAAATTGGATATCAAAAGTCAAATCTATAGACATTTGAAGTTTGGAGGTATGACGGTGATTCAGGCATCATAATTACGTGGTGATTTTCAAATAGTGATATCTTAGTTATCTAGAGCATTATAGAGCATTTTTATTTGGGATAGAATTTCGTACTCTACACATTTGTGCAAGTGGTTTCAGATTTCAGTGTCTGGATTTTTTTAAAAATTGCATAATCTCATTTTGCAACTTCTAAGGCCTCATTTGGGTTCATACAGACTCCTTTTCAGGTGCAATTTTTTTCAAAGTGCATTATTTTTTTTGTATTTTGCAGTGGAGTTATTAGTTTATAGTGACTGTGAGCAGAAATTGTACATTCAAATTTTGGCTTATTTTTACATTTATAATGCATAAACCTTAGTTTGGTCTTTTGCATAGTGATCTAAGTCTCTTATAGCCTAATTGTAGCAATTGTAATCATTAAAATGGAAATTCTAAGAAAGAATGAAAGAAAGAAAAAATATTAATTTTTTCTTTATTATTTAATAAAATTTTATTTTAATAAAATATTTTTAAAAAAATAGGGTTCACCATTTAGTGTGTTTGTTAAGTGGTAGTGTTGTTGTTTTCCCCACCCAGGTTCAAACCCCCACTGGGCCATTGTGATCTTGGAATTATGTCTTCTCTAATCCAATGTGCTCGTGAGTTTGGGCCTCAGCTTTGTAATAAGGGGATGAGGTCCCCCATTTGTGGCATCACTAGTTCATGGCTCTAGGTCAAAAGTGTTTCATGTTTCATGTTTCATATATATAAACCCTTTTATAAGTTTTTTTAAAAAAACCAAATAAATAAGAAAAATCGAGAAAGAGTTTTTTGTCCACCTATCAAACCTGTAATGCAGCATCTTCTAACCAACAACTAGGGGGGATAGTTGTCCTTTATTTTTCCTTGGGATCATTCCAATTAGAGACATCTTATGTGATCTTCTTCAGTGCATTCTTAGTGGCATCCTCATTGATTTCTAGCTTTGCATCTTTGTCATATCATGGTGTATTCTCTTGCATGAGCTATATTGTACACATGCTAATATAAAGTGTCATCCTCCTTTGTACTTTATCATTGATGACATCTTTGATGAAATTCTTTTGTACTTAGTAGATTAGGAATTATCTTGTGAGACTTGATGCATGCCTCTATTCGAGACTCGGAATGTACCAATCTACCATTGGCAAGTATCCAGTTGATGTTCAAGCAAGTATCTACATGCATGATCCCTATCATATTATATTGGTTGATTCATCATTAGTTCTTCATCGACATTAGTACCTGGTTTTGTCACATTTTGACATTCTTGGTGCAACATTGGCTCTATTTTCTTCCTATGGAGGACTATTGGTCGTCATCTTGGACCATCTTTGCAGGAGATTTGACATTGAGGGGAGGCTTCATGGTCTTTCCTCTTCTCTCTTATGGGGTTAGGGGTGGACTTTTTCCTCATATGAGGTTTTGTTCTTCTCATACATCATTGAGAGTATTGTGCTTCCCATACATCATTGAGAGTATTGTGTGTTTTCATCTCTCTTTTGGGAGGAGTTTTGTCCCACAAGATTTTCTCATTTTCTTCATTTGTAAGAAAGTACATTTATGTTGTACATGGGTACCTAACTTAACCTAGTAGCCAGGACCCATTTTGCATTGTTATCTTTTGTACATTCTCTCTAAGTTGCACTTAAGGGGGGGGGGGGGGGGGGG
>MU223207.1:2049028-2061172 GCA_018584345.1 Thuja plicata | reverse complement strand
CTTAAGGGGGGGGGGGGTGTTGGTGTAGTTAAGGTATTTTAACTTGGTTAATTATCACCTAGGTACTAAGTATACTTTACTTAAGCTTACTTAGGGACCACATAGGAGATTTTAGGAGCATTTCTACTTTAGATGGTGTATCATGTTATCACATTCCACTTTATGTGTTGATTCCACCTTTAGTGCACTTATCATTTTATCACTCTCCACCTTTGTTACACATACTTTATTACACATTAGAGGATGATCCACCTCTGATGGACATGTGATCCGCCTTTGGTGAGTGATAAGTTATATCTTGATTGTCATGTAACAAGACAACAACTCTTGTCATTGTCTCACTCACTCCTTTGTACTCACCTTGGTTATATAACCAAGGGGTCTCCTATGTAATATTAATTCCAGATGAATTCAAGTTTATTTTAGTTGAGTCAATCCAATCTAGTTGATTCATTGTATTTCATTATTGATAGGAAAATAGTTTATTCTTATCATATTCACTCTCTCTTGTTATTGCAATTTTCATTGCCTCTAGATCTTCAAGGGCTATCTCCATAGCCAAATCTTACAATAACGGCTAGATGCAAAGTGTTTACCCCCTCATCATCTACTCGCTCTATGCAATCTCCACCTCTTTTTATTATTTTTACTGCATTACTTTTTCATTTCCCTCCTTTATTGCAGTGTGAAGAGGAATTTGATTTTCATTGCTCAGTTTATCACAAGGATTCATCTTCATCTAGAAGCATGTTTGCAATTTTCACAGTTTCATTAATATGTCTACTTTTCAACCAAGAATGAAATGGTGGCACAATCTCCTTGAATAGTGATGCACCAACATGTAGAGGAATCCTCCTCAAATCATTTATTATGGAAATGAGTTCATGCTTATGAAATAGAAGTTTCTCAACTACATTTGCAAAAAATGATACCTCACAATAAGAAATTATTGAAATTTATAGCAATTCAAATAATAAGATATTACAATCATATAATTTCTCATAATTTTCACACTTTTTTAAATTATCATATGATATTCATGTCTTTTGTTTCATTTATCTTATTATTATTTATAACTTTTTAAGTGTTATAGCACAGGTTGTTAAATTCGTGAATTTTTTTAGAAATGTCTTTTTCTTTCTAAATCCATGTTTGCCTAGGAATTCACACATTTCTTATCAACATCAATGCGATGATTTAAAGTTTCTAATACAAAAAAAAATATATGTCATTGTGTATAAGTTGTAGACACTAAGATAGTTGAATTGTGTATTTTAATAATTTGTATGCCAATTAAAAAATAAATCAAATAAATGGGCCTAAAATATGAAAAAGTGGAAGTATTAGGTTTCTTTAGAATAAGATTTAGAAATGTTGTATTCATTTATTATAAGATGTTATGGTGTTTTGTCTCAACTCATAATATTAAGACACATGACATAATTTTATGGAATCCTATGTTCATCTTGGCCTATATAGCCAAGGGGTCCCCTTAGTAATATCATTATGTACTCATTCATGTTTAATAAATCTATCATTTTCATCCTTTGATATGATAGCATTATTCTTTCACCACTAACCTCTCTTGTGCTTTCTTTTAGTGCTTAAAAATTTTGTGACTACAAGCTTCAACCAATCTTGCATTGTATAGAGTGTTCTACACTAACTCTTACATGGAGTTTTAGAATACTCTCCTGCAAAGTAACATTTGAGAGCATTCTCTCACTCGTCTTAGATTATATAGATCTTAATGTGGTGTATATTTTGGTTAAATTTCTTGTGATTGAAAAGATTCACATGTTGCATACAAAGTGTAATTTAAAGATTCTGATGCTTTATTTTAGTCATTGACGGATATTGTATTTCTTAGTAAGGACCAAAACTAATTTATCATCTTGTTTATGAATATCTTATTCACCAAAATTTGATATTTGGCATCTTTTGGTTTCGTGTCTTACTTGATTCATCAATGAAGTTGAGCTCATTTAATTTTCCTTTTTGTTAGCTTTCATATATATTTTGTTTTTGTGTTATTTTCATTCATGTGGAGATATCATAAATTATTTAGATTGTTTTTAATGTGTCATGTTGTTAGTTAATAGATTGTTCATTAATAGATTTGTTTTTTATAAAAGTGAATTCTTTTTTTTTTTTATCGGTAAAAGGCCAAAGCCACTAAATTTTATTATTGTCATAAAATTATTACAAAAGACTTCATTCACTTTGGGCACTAGTAGGAAAGAATGGAGAAGAAAACCTCCAATCTTGCTAGGGACCATAGGTCCAGATTTTGAAGTACAAAGTTTTAATTATGAGGGCATTCCCTCATTTTAAGATAATATGAAGGCTTACCCTCATTTACAAATACAGATAAATATGGAGGCATACCCTCATTTACAGATAAATATGAAGGCATACCCTCATTTATAGATGAATATGAAGACAACCCTCATTGGCAAATTACGTAATAAAAGGTTTTTCTTTTCAACTCAAGTATAAGTGACACCAAGGGCTATATCTGAACTTGTGGTGGTTAAACACCTTAAAATATCATCCTAGAACCTTGGTTCTTTCTTATATAATCCTTTCATTGATGTTCAATGCTTTTCCTGCACACAAAAACCTCTAGAGAAAACCTTGCTAATGCTCTTGATATTCATTAGTATGACATAATATAATTTTGTTTAAAAAACTAGCTTTCTAGTAATATCAAATTTAACTATAGAAAAAGCCTTGCCCTAAGCCATCATAAAAATTATAGCAGCAAATTAATGTTTTAGATCTAATAATTACACATCCCTCATAGATAATGGAATAAAGGAATGCAATGAATACACTAAGCTCATTCAGAGAGTATATTCCTGATTTTGAATCTCCAATTTTAGGATTGAACCTGGATTTATTAAGATAAATTCTCTATAGTACTAGTTTGGATAAAAGTGAGTGCAATCAAATCACTATATATATATATATATATATATATATATAACTATTAACAACAAATCCAAGTAATTTATATGGAGAAAAACTTCCCGCTAAATTTTAAATTTTTAAATAATGAAATAAGTATGCTTTTAACAAGAAAGAAATAGCAATCAATATTTATCCATATCCATGAAACAAATGGAGTTTAAGATTTTTCTATAGAAAATGAATAAAAGCTAGAAATAAATCTCCAACAGAAATTTTATGATCAATTAAATATTATGATTTTTAGATGAAAGACTTCACCATATTAAAGAGGTAAATGAATATCATGCAAATCAACTACCACACTCACATAGAAAAATGATAATCGAAAATGAATTGAAGCACAAATACTTGTCATTGATTTGAAATCATGAATATCCAAATGCATAAGCACAAAAACTTCATTTGTGTCCATACCAATTTTTTCATTTGATTGTTGCAAGTCATCCTAAATTGAGAAATATGTTGAGAAACTTATGTAAGGCAATCATTTAGCATTCATAAATATAATATAGCAATTTTATCATTCCAATTCAAGAGTCCTCATTCCTTTGAATTAAAGAGTACATTTGAGTACAAGGAGCCTCAATATACAACAATGTATCATCAAGAATGTTTTCATGACGAATTTTGTTATGTCATGTCATGTTATTTCATTAACACTTGCAGGAATTTTCTAAAGAGAATTGAATAACTATCATCATCAATCCTAATGTACAATCAAGTGTCAATTCAACATTTCATATATGATTTAGCCTATGTCCTTCTAGGGGTAAGCTTTGTTTTTTTAAAAATAATTATTTTTATGGAGGTAGAAACACCAACACAAGGTTGGACTTAGGAAAGCCCCTATACAACATAATACTTTCCTTGCTTCTATGTGTAGGTTACAAATATGAAAATAGACAGTTGTAAATTTCTACATAGCAGGCTAAGATAGACAATCCTAAATTTTGAACATGCAAAAACCTCTAGACTATTAATTAGCTCACCTATTTGAAACTTTTAGTATGATTTTTGGTGAGGAGAATCTATAGAGACTCCTAATCTAGAATCTAAAGACCTCAATTGACTAAGACAACTTCAGGAATCAAATATTCTATAAATAAATAGATAAATAAGAAAAATCCATTAGCCATAGTGCTAATATTAAAACTACCTTTTAACTTCCAAACAACATCTACCTACTTCCTCACATGGTCAATATTGAGTCAAAAACAAGAAACTTACCAACTAGAGACAATTGTACCCGTACAATCACTTCATCCAACAAATCAAGAGTCGGCATGGCCAAACCTTCCTCTACTTGGGAGCAGCATCCAAAACCCCAACTCTGCCCATTTGTGGAGACCTATTCCCAGCCAACTTATTAACATAAGATATAAAGTCCACTAAAAACAAAGATTCAAGATCATAGGGTGGAGGAACAAGATTCATTTTTGTTTCTCAACCTTCCATCCCCAAAGAGGTTGGTGCCTTTTGCTTCTTTGATCCCACTAAAGCAACCATAGAATCAACCACTTTGGATGATGGATCCCATAGAAGTCCTACCTAACACATCCATTGACTTCAAACCCTCAGAAGAATTTAGAATTCAAAACTTGCAGAACACAAAATCTAAAAAAATGATAATTTTGATACCATTTAGATAATTCTATTTATTTTAAGTCTTAAACAAATATAAAAGTGAATAGAATGAGAAAACCTGTACATTGTGTTCGTGAATGTTAATATGTAAACTCCTATTCATTGATTGTATACATCTAGAAGACTATAAATTACATGTTCAAAAATCCTTTTGTAATTATCATAGGGTTAGAGCAGTCCTTATCCATAATATTTTTCATGTAAATTAATTATGAGTTCCTATCATAAATATCATATTATTTACACTAGATTTAGATTAGAAATATAAATTATTTTTATGTATTTGATTTGAATAGATAGATATTGTAGGATAATGCAATAATACAGTTATAATTATAATAAAATCCATAAAAATAAATAAAAATATTTTAAGATCATTTCTTTTATATTTTATATTTCACATAGAATGGAGCGTTATCTACTCATACAAAAATTATTGTCATATATTTTTAAAACTAGGTGTGTAATAAAATCCTGAAAATATCATCACTACATTTTCATCCAAGGTATACCTAAAACTTAATAAAAATTCTTTAATTTTTACCATGTTAATAGAAATTTCTAGGCACAAGATTACTTATGCATTGTTCCATGGTCAAACCTTAGAAAATAGACCATAAATTAGATATTACATAAGTATATACCCGTAGATATTTAGTTTCATCAAGCACTATTTTTTCCTTCAAGAGTGAGATATCAAAACCATAGTCAATGAGGAATTTCAGACATCTATATTATTAGAAATTTAGATTTTCTCAAGTGAAAAAAAATTCAAGATTCTTATGGTCTAATTATAATTCAAAAATAAAATTGAGAATTGTTAATGGCTCTATGTTAAAATCCGCAAAAAGAAATATCGCTCCCCATCTTCATGGTGAATAATCTGGAGAAACAATTTTACATTTTCTCATGAGAAAAATATGCAGTAGGTTTTGGTTGCTCTACGTTTAACCCTAAGATCCCTCCATCCTATCGAGAAGATGCGTCAGGGTGGACCATTGTTATCATACAAAAAAGTAAAAATGTAGTCAAATCAGGAAGGAACAGAGATTTGCGATTTCATTCTCATAACCTTGATATGGCCTTAACTCTTCCTACATTTAACAAGTTTCAGCAGCTTAATTAACAAGATAGCAAAAGATTTGGCAACGTCTTCTCATCTTCACCCTGATAATAAATCTCCTCCACATCAAGGGAGAATTAATGCTACCACTCTACCTAGTCCTCGGGATCTTTCAAACCCTCTAAATTTTGCCAAAAAAACCAGTTCAAATATAATATATCAAAATCTAGATATATCCCTCGATAACATATCTTTGGAAATCAAAGATGGCCTTAGTGAACATACTCAAGATCTATGTCATAGATTTGGGGTTTTTCTGAGATGGAATGGTTTCAAAAATTTTGCGGATAAGATCGTTGAATGGTTCAAAAGGACCTTTGGGAAACATGTAACTATCACTTTCCTTTCTGAGGATTTTTTGTACTTAGACTGTTGTTCTCTATAAATTAAGAATAAATTCTTAAATGGAGAAAGCCCTAATTTTAAAGGAAACGATTTTACTTTTTTGAACTGGCAACCTGATTTCAAACCTAGTAATATGGTAGATTTAAAAATAGATAGGGCAATTTTATTTCCTGAGATACAAGTAGAACTTATGAACAAATAATTTTTTAGGAAAATAGGGAAGTAGTATGGATCCTATGTGGGTATGGTAGAATCTAACTTTATGTAGGAAACTAGTATAATAATAGTTAATATGGATATAACTATAAAAACCCTAAAAAAATTTACAAATTCACAGTAAAATGGATACCTTCATTATTAAACTTTCTTTCTTTAGAGGAATTATTAAAGCTGAGGAGGAGGATGCCCCACAAAATCAACCATGAAAAGTAGTGTTTCCCTGTCTCAGTGAGGTAGCAATAAGATTCAATGATAAAAAATGGGGTTTCACTGTGGAAGACTTTATCAGACAAAAGGACATAGAAGAGGGTGGGATTGTAGAAACAAGAAAGGATTCCAATAATATTTTGTTGAACATGCCTCCTAAGGGAGGTATGTCCTCACCTCAACTTGAAAAAGTGTTAGTAATAACTGAGAGGGGGGGTGAATCAGTGGCCTCAAAAGCTTATCCTTAATCTAACCACCATTCAAATAAAACTCAGATTATTAAGTCCCTACAAGATGCATGCCATGAAATACTTATAATAATTAATAGTCTGTCAGTTTTCCTTGTCTGTCCTTATTCTTCTTGATTACCGATAAGCACTATAACTATTTACCAAAATATAGTAAATATGCAGAGTATATCAATAAATGCAGAAATGCATATGTGAAATGTGAAATAGTAAAGTAATAAACTATACACACATAACACATGGATTTTAACGTGGAAACCCTGCTAAGGGAAAAAACCACTGGGACTAGTACCCCAAATTTTCACTCTTCTGAAGTGAGCCCTGTTAAGAGACAACCCTGTTAAAGGTTACAAACACACTGTTAAGCGTGACCTTGTTAGAGGATTTTACACATATAGGTTGTCACTTAGTATCGGGCATCTAATGCTACCATCCTTGAATCAGCCTCTCTCTTAGACTGTCAATAGGCATTGGGCATATCCAATGCTATTTTCATGAATTAACCTTTTTGGCACTCCTTGGGATGTACCTCAATATATAGAATACTATTAAGTCCTGGTCTGTTAAGAGACTTGATGCTTCAATGGTTAAACTGAAACAAAATGACCTATTTCTAATGCAACTTGAATTGCAGATTTTCAGATCTATTTAAGTACATTACCTCTCTGATCAATGTATCAATTCAATTCTTTTGTGCTCCATACTTTCTGCTCTTTGATGATGTGTTCACTGTTCATCAGTGTCTGCAAAATTCCTTAGCTCTACTTCAGCTTGATTGATCAGTACTGCATGAAGTTGTTCTTCATTAGTTTCTCTTTAGCATCCTCTTTCTATTCACTCCCCTTAATCCCCTTTTCATGTGATATGAAAATGAATTAATCTTTTCTCTTATATAGACATAATATTCATTGATTCTTGATTCTTGATTCTTGGCGTGAAAAACAATCCAGCCAATCTGATTTAAAGAATAACTCCAGATTTATCTCATAGTTATCTTCATGCCAACTGTATAAATTAGATTTAAATCAATTACTTAACTCTGGTCAAATAAAACAAAGAAAACAACCAGTTAAGTCTATCTTTAGCTCTTTTTAGCTAGATATTTTATCATTTTTTGCGGTCAACTCTTCAGTTAGTCATCGGTTACAACTACCAGTTCCGTTGGTGTAACTTTAGTTAGCTTCAAGATCTCCATCCGTTGGGAAACTCTACTTTTATCTCATTGAGCATCCTGTGGTTTTTCTTCATTGGGCAACGTTGTCTTCTTCTCATCGGGTATTACTGTGACTTTTCTTCTTTACCTTCACCGATGGTGTGCACTCCGTCAGTGTTACCTATCACTTAGTGAATACTTGAATTTTATGCATTTCTGAAAGCATAACCTTTGTTCCATTGCTTCTCTGAAGTCTTTTGGCATTATGTACATGACCGTACAGATGCTATCAAGTTGACAACAATGACAATACAAACCATTACTAATTTAATGCCTTGCATTATCTTCAACTTAACATTATCAAACATTTAATCAGTTACATGTCATCAATCTCTCCATTTGGCATTGATGGAAACAAACTTATATTATCACACTATACTATTTCTAATACAATATGAAATACAATTTATTGAGATTCATCAAACTACCAAACAGTTTGTTTTGATAACCGATAAAAATGTCTGACCGCTGGTAAGCTCTGTTTTAGCTTAGATTTGATTCTTGCATCTCTTTGTATTTCTTGTTCTGATGTGTTGCATCCTCTCCTTGTGTCAATATCTTTATTTTGACTATTCTTCAGATTTGATGTCTTTCTCTCTTGTCAGAAACTCTTCCTTTGTATTTACTCCTTCATACAAACTCTCTCCCTATGGATATGATCTCTCCCTGTTGGAGTAATCTGATAATGGATAATCTTTCTTCTTCTTTTTTTTTCTTTTTTTCTTGAAGACTGTGATAATGGGGATAAACTCTCTCCCTTTGATAGCAATGCCAAACAAATATTTTACAAGTATCTGACATTCATGTCAAGCAATATTTTCTCTCTTATCCATAATATATTCCTTGAATTTCCCTTATCCATCAGCAATACAACAATATTCTCTGGTGCTTGGTTCTGATATATACCTTTCTGTATATAGATGTAGCTTTGAAGTTCTTCTCTTTGATTGCATCAACATGAATGATATTCTGAGAATATGTAGGCTGATGCAGCCTTCAGTCATTTTACTGACTGGTAGAAAAGGATTTGACCCCTAGTCTCTTTCTCAAGTACTCAAACGTATCCTTGGGTAGTGGCTTGGTGAAGATATCAGCCAATTGTTCTTTTGATTGTACATACTCAAGTATCACCTCTTTTTCTTTAACTTGTTCTCTTAAGTAATGATACTTGATGGCAATGTGTTTAGTTTTTGCATGCATGACTAGATTCTTGGAAATGTTTATTGCACTGGTGTTATCACAATAGATAGTCACTGGTTCTAAGATCTTCATATGCATACCTTCCAACAACTGATTAATCCATGCAATATTTGAGCAATTTGCAGTAGCAACAAAATATTTTTCTTCTGCAGTAGACTGTGAGATGCATCACTACTTCTTGCTAAACCATGTGACAAGTCTGTCACCCATAAAGAATTCTCCTCTAGTTGTGCTCTTTTGGTCATCAATATTTCCAGCCCAATCAGCATCGGTAAACACCTTTAGTTCAAATTTGCCTTCTCTTCTATACCATAAGCCAAATTCCTCAGTATTCTTTAGATATCTTAGGATTCATTTCACAACAGTCATATGTGATTCCCTAGGGTTAGCAGAAAATCTAGCAACAATTCCCACTGCATGTGCAATATCCGGTCTAGGGTGTACAACATACATGAGTTTTCCAATCATTGATTTTTACAAAGTCTGATTTACCTCTGTTGTCTTGTCCTCCTTTGTCAACTTACATCCAGTAGCCATCGATGTTCCAACTAGTTTGGATTCTTCCATCTTGAATAATTTCAGGACATCTTTGATGTACTTAGACTATGTAATGAAAATACCTTCTCCTTGTTGCATGATTTGGAGACCAAGAAAGAACTTGATCTCACCAAACATAGACATCTCAAATTATTTTCTCATCTCACTAGCAAATGATTTGCATAGCATATCATTTCCTTCAAATATGATGTCATCAACAAATATTTCTGCAATCAGGGTGTCAGCATCAGTATCTTCTTTTAAATAAAGATTATTGTTTTCACTAGTCCTTACAAATCCAATACTTATTAGATAGGAATGAAGTCATTCATACCAGGCTCTAGGATCTTATTTCAATTCATACAAGGCTTTGTGAAGTCTACATACCATGTACCTCTTGTCTGGATCAATAAACCCTTCTGGTTGTTCAATGTATACTTCTTCTTCAAGTATTCCATTTAGGAATGTTGACTTGACATCCATTTGGTATACCTTGAATACTTTGAATGCAGCATAAGAAAGTAATATTCTTACTCCTTCTAGCCTAGAAATGGGTGCAAAGGTCTCTCCATAGTCTATACCTTCCTCTTGTGCGTACCCCCTGCATACTAGTCTTGCTTTGTTCCTTGTGACTTCTCCATTCTCATTCAGCTTATTCCTGAATATCCATTTTGTACCGATGAAATTCTTGTCATCTGGTCTTGGCACAAGTGACCATGTTTTTTTCTTCTCAATCTGCTCAATCTCATCATTCATATCACTTATCCATTCCTCATTATCTAGTGTAGTATTGATAGATTTTGGCTCAAACTCACAATTTAAACAATTTGAGTTTAAACACTTACTTCTTGTTCTTGTACCAGCTTTCTTATCTCCTATGATCTAGACCTCTGGATGGTTCCTTCTTACATATCTTGCAAGTATAGGTACAGTCCTTTGTCTATCATCAGTGTTCTAGCACAATCAACTATTGATCTGTTTCTTCTCTCAGCAATCCCATTTTGATGTGGCATTCTTGGTGCAGAAACCTATCCTTTTATACCATGCTCATTAAAAAAGTTAGTGAATTCATCTGATATAAACTCGCCTCCTCTATCTTATCTCAAACATTTTAGATCCTTACCACTTTGTTTCTCTACCAAAGCCTTATAGCATTTAAACATCTTAAATGCTTCTAATTTATCTTTTAGAAACATAATTGTCATCATTCTAGAGTAATCATCAACAAAGAGAATAAAATTAAAATTAAATATGTAATAATTAGGTTTCTATCTTCTTATTATTATTGTATTGAGTAATGATGTCAGATTTTCTTACTGGCTCTTTCCCGACTGAGCTCTTGAACCAGTTTTATTAATATAAATATATTAGTGGTACTCCCACTTTTGCTTAAAAAAAAAAAAAACTCTTTGTCCTCATAGGCCCACATAAATCAGTATGGACTAATTCTAGAATTGCATCAGATGTATGGGTTTTGCTTTTGAAACTAGACTTTGTCATTTTACCTTTTTGACAGTTTTTACACATGATGTTGTCAGGCTTGGTCATTGTCGGTAAGCCTCTGACATTTCTCTTTTTGCTAATTTTTATCATGTTGTCAAATTTCACATGACACAGTCTTTTGTGCCACAACCATATGTCTTCGTCTGTAGCAACCAAACAAGTGGATTCAGTATCATTCAGGTAGAATAAGTTACCTTTTGTCTTCTCACTGGTACCAATCATATTTCCAGATTTGTTGAAGATCTTTGCCTTCTTATTTTCAAATGCTACTTTGTGACCTGAGTTATTCAACTAAGAAACACTCAATAGATTATAATTTAATCCATTTACCCAATAAGAATTTTCACATTTTATCTGGTTATTCAACATTATTGTTCCTTTACCTTCAACTGGACAAGGTGTGTCATTTCTCATTCTTACTGATCCACCCTTGTAGTATTCAAAAGTCTCAAAATTTTGCTTATCACCGGTCATATGATGAGTGCAGCCACTATCTATGATCCAAACACCATTTTTTCTAATTTTAGATATGAGAACTATTTCTACATACCTTTCTTCATCATCATCTAAATCATCCTTTACAGCCACAAACACCATCTCGATGTCTTCATCAGATTTGGTGTCAGTATCATCATCCTTGCATTTTTCTAGGTAGTTGACCTTCTTTCCTTTGTCCTTATAGTCTCGGGTATCTCTTCTTTCTAATTGTGGGTAGCTTCTGTAATCACCTCTATCAGAATTTTTCTCAAAAGATCTATCATTACTTCTATCATCCTTTCTTCTGTTAGTACATCTTGCAATAAAATGTCCAATCTCTTTGCAATTAAAAAAAACAAGTGGTAATTTACCTTTGCCTCTCTACATTCTTCTGGCCATAAGTGCTTCAATTTCATCAAGATCATCTTCTTCATTTTCACTATCACTATCTTTTC
>MU223207.1:2013738-2043331 GCA_018584345.1 Thuja plicata | reverse complement strand
CCAATACAGTCCTCTTGAACTTAATCATATGAGAGATGATCATAGAATGAATCTCTGATTTGTCTATCTCTTGATATTTGTCATATATATTTTTGAGAGACTCTAGTCTTCCTTCATTGACAATTATGCTCCTTAATACATTAAGACTAGGTCTGAAACCTACCTCAGGAGGAGCTTGAGTGTTCTTTACCTTGCTCCTTGTAGTTCTTGAGGATGGACGACTAGTGGGTGCATGCTTCCTTCCTTTGGACTTCTTGCTAGGTACTGATGGTGGAGATGCATCCAGATCAATGGTGATTGATGGCACAAATGTACCTTCATTTGATTTCTTCTTCTTCTTCTTGGGAATATCATCAGTCTTTTCTATTTTTACTTTTGTGGGATTCTTCTCAAGTTCTTTGGCTATCTTAGCTTCTCTAGCTTTGTCAAGATCTTGTGTAACACCATGAAATTTTAGGATATTTGAGGTAATCCTAGATTCCTTCCTTTTATTCTCATTGTTGTATAAGATAGAATCAACTTGATTTTTCTTTTCTCTGTAAGTTCCCCATCTAGGTTCTTTGGGATCCTTGGATGCAGATAAGAGGACTTGAGCATAACCTTCCAAAACATGTTCTTCAACTTCATAACCAAGAGGGTGAATCCATTTTGTCCTAGGCTCAACTGCCTCCACACAAGTACAATCAGTCTCCACCATGAAGCATATGGTGTCTTTGAACTTCTCAACTATTTTCTCAGGTGTCCTGAACCTCTTCTGCATCTTGATTCTGAATGTCTTGATGTCCATGTCCATAGAATCCTTAACACTGCTCTCTGATGTGGCTTTTAGTGAAATCTGTGACATAGTGGGTTTGCTTCTATCTAGGTAGAGATTTGCAACCTTTCCTACTATGTGGAAGTAGAGATATATGATCAGTAAACCAAACCTAAATATCTTTCTCTTGTCATGCTTGATAGCTCGGATGTTGTCAATCAATTAAGCGCGCAATATCTCACATAGGTTGTACTGAGTATTTTCTTTCACCATTTTTATTGCTGCTAAGACAGTGGTTGTAGATACATTGTTTAGTCTATTTGCGTGCTGGAATTTATAACCTAGTATCATGGTAACTAGCTTAATGGCATCTTCCTTGATGGGATCAACTGTCATACTGCGCCTATCACTCCTAGATAAGCATGCTTGTTCAACTTGTTTCTTAACATCTTTACCAGTTGGAAGAACTAGTCTAGTCTTGGGTAATCTAGTCATCTCATGAATTAGATCAGCAGTGATGTAGACAAGAACCTCACCTATCTAGTATAGATCATCATGTATCCTGCTCAATAGTATCTTCACCCAATCTGGCTCATAAAACTTGTGTGCATTGGAATACTCAAAGATAGGGTTATCAATGAGATGCGTGTATTCATCCTTGAATGTATAATCCAGTTTCATCATAGAACCCATGAGAGATGCAATGTTGTTGTCTCCAACTGTTTCCTTTTTGTAGTAAACATATGTGCAGATGTCTTCTACATGTATGACTCCAAGCAGAGTCCTAGAGAATGATCCTTCGACATCATCCAGTATGGACTTGAATGGATGCTTCTTAAAAACAAATCTCTTCCTCTCAACAATGTCAAATACAACAGGAGTGGCCATACTTACTTGTAACTAGGTTAAGTAGGGTTTCACGATGATTCTAAAATGATGCAACTACTAGGGTTCCATTCCAATTGTAATCCATTCACAAACCAGGTAAACTTCCAAGATGTAGTGCTTTGATGCTCGATGCCTATCTGCTTTTTGAATTCTTCAATCTCAAATGCAAAGTGAGGTTCTAAGATCTTTTGCCAAGTTATATAAAGATCAATTGCATTTAATTCTCTTTGCCATAAAGTGGTTTACATAGAGAATTTCAAAATTTGTTCTGAACAAAGTACAGGCTATGTGTGAATGCATAAAACCTTAATTATTGATTTCATACATCAATCCATATGCACATACTCAGAGGTGAGTATACTAGCCACGCAAGGGTTCAGAGCTAGAATAGCTCCCCCTAAGACCATGAGGGTCAACTATTTGGAAGTAGAAGGTGTGTCCACTGAGGATGCATCTACTACCTTTTTCTCTTCAATCTCCTTCTTTACTTCAACCCATATTTTATCTGAGTTAGCTTTGGATTCCACAAACTTGACTTCTCTTGATTCTTCAAACAAGACTTCTTGGGACTCTCTTGTCCTTTTGTTCTTGATTTGCAAAACCTTGAGATGTGTCCAGCTTTTCCACATGAGTGACAGATGATAGGAGGTATGGTGTTGTTATTCATCATGTTGCATTGTTTTTTTGTGTGTCCATTGTAGTTACATATCTGACATGTAATGTTTTGCAAGTTTCTTTGAGGTTGATTTCTCTTATTGAATTGAGTTTGATTCCTTTGGTTCAGTTGTGGCTGATTTCTTTGATTTGTTTTGCAATGAATAGCCCTATGACCAAATTTATTATAGGAGTAACAGTAACCATTGAAGGGTCTTACATTCTTACAATCTCTTTCCAAGTTTCCATGCTTGTTACAATCATAGCAAGTACAGTTGACTGCCTTGTGCTTATCTTCTGCTTTAGTCTCTTCATGATTTTTAGTTTTCTTTTCTTCTGAAGATTCTGTTAGAGATTTCTTTCTTTCTTGTGATGAGTTGATCTCAATTTGAGCTAAACTGTATCCCATACTAGTGGTGTCACCTTTTAGCTTTTATGCATAGATCTATGATTGAATCAGATCAGAGCTTGTGTGTAGTTTATCAGTATTGTCTTTTGCTCCTGATAGTTCAGATTCAATTTTGTTCTTGATATTTTCCAAATCCAAGATTCTCATATTGGCTTGCATGAGTTCTTCATCCAAATGTTTGTTTTCCTTGTTCTTTTCTTCAATAGTTGTTAAGCTATCAGTTAACTGATCATTCAATTCTTCTATCTTAGCTTTCAGAGACTTGTTCTCTTCATTCAGTTTCAAATCATTGCTGGAGAAATCTTTTAGTTCTTTCCTTAGTTTCTTGATAAGAATTTGTGAGCCATCAAATTTTAGTTTGAGTTCTTCATTTTCTTTCTCAGATATGTCTAGCTCTTCAAGGAATTCTTCAAGATTATTTTTCAGATGTTTGACTTCTGCTGAATCCATGATCTCCTCAAGTGGTTAAACTTTTCTCTCTAAGGACCAGGCTCTGATACCAATTGTTTGAAACACTGAGAGGGGGGGTGAATCAGTGTTTAGTTTATTATTCAAATTAAACAACTCAAACATAAATCAAATATACATCCAATGAAGCTTAACATAAGAACACATAACACTTGATATGATTACAGGGAAACCTTGATTACAAGAAAACCCCGGTGAGAATTAGTACCCACAAATATTGTACTAGTATAATGAACCTGTTAAAGTTCCTTTGCCTTGTTAGAAGTAGTCTTTACAATATGAGTACAATGAACTGGTTAAGGGTTTGACCCTGTTAGGATCCTTTTACAATTAACCCTATTAGGGATGAGGACTCACTACTCAAAGAGAAAGAAGGCTACAACCTCTTGAGAATAGATATGCACTATATCCAAAAATGAACGACTGTATGTGACACAGATGTCTGATCAATTCTAGTTATGCACTTATGCTCTTAAATTCTTTAAGGGATTTATCTCATACTGATATCTTCATACTTCTCTGCTATACATCTTCTCTAACTTATTCAACTACATTTCAAATGTATCTTTGCATTACATATATATATATTTATGCTTGAATAGACGCGACTATAAACACGACCTTAGTCGGCCCAAAAACATAATACACAATGCTTCCAAACAAATTGTCTTAAGTGTGTTTACAAAAAATTTTAGTACATCCTTACAAACTTATTACAATAAGCGCTTAGCCTTTACATAACAAAATATTACACGCTAATCAAAACAATGAAGTCGGCTTCATACTCTGTATTCTGGACTGCTGGTGAACTTGTTATTTATGTAACTTGTCTGTACTACCATTCCATACAATGTGTGTATAGGGTAAGCATAATAACATATGATAGAGCTTAATTTTTAATGCACATAACCTGATGTGATCGTACGCATGTGCGTTGATGCCCTGATCGACTACAAGTCACTGTTATGTTTTGTCTTCTACACTTAGTCAATTTTCACTTCATAGTTTACTATCAAAAACTTCATATGACTTTGTTTCCATAATGACAACACAAAATAAGCCATGTAATCCCTGGGAGTCAACTTGCCAATAGTTTTTCTTCGTTGGGCAATGATGTCTTCTTCTTGTCGGGTATTACTATGACTTTTCTTCTTTGCCTTCACTGATGGTGTGCACTTCATCGGTGTTATCTATCACTTAGTGAATACTTGACTTTTATGCATTGCTAAAAGAATAACCTTTGTTCCATTGCTTCTCTGAAGTCTTTTGGCATTATGTACATGACCATATAGATGATATCAAGTTGACAACAATGACAATACAAACCATTAACTTATTTAATGCCTTGCATTATCTTCAACTTAACATTATCAAACATTTAATCAGTTACATGTCATCAAAAAGTTCAATATAAACCTCTACCTATGGAAGGACCCTAGGATGACATTAATATTGAGAAATACAAAGAATCCCTCTTTGATATCCTGAATCAAACTGATTCTATGAGGAAGACCATTAGTGAGGAGTTAAAAAATATTGAGAATGGCAGTGTGCATGAAGTATGCCACATGGAAGAGGGTAGGGATATCAATAGTGGGATAATTTCACCTTCTTTAGATGTAAGAATGGGGATGGGAAAGGAAAAGAAGAATGTAGAAGAACTGGAATTGGAAGAATTAATTGACTTTTTAAGATTAGATTTGACTCTCAAAGATGGGATTTTGGATGGACATAGTCAAGCTTTGCTAGGGGGACTAATGGAAGTCATGCAGGATGAAGTTGAAGGGGAGAAGGAAGTAGGACAAGTAGAGAAAGATATAGAGCTATTAGTAGGTATGGAGAGATTGGGACTGGAAACGCTTGGTACCAGCAAGGAATAGCCAGACTGTGCTAAGGAAGAAAGGAAAAGGGGAAGAAAATCACTAAAAGAACTTAGGGAACAAGCTGCCAAAGTTACATGACAGGGAAAAATAACTGCTCTTTATGCATGGAATGGTAAGGACCTTCCCTCTCAGCCATGAAACTTATAAAACAAAATGTTAAAGGCCCCTACCAAACAAAGCATCTTAAAAAGATGCATTAAGATATTTGAAGCAGACTCTATTCTACTACAAGAAACTAAATTAGGCACAGAGGAACTTAGCAATGTTAGTAGACATATTGGAATTTGGAAACTTAATGAAGAACCAACATCAGGGGCTTCGCCTAAGGTAGGAATCATGTGGAACCCTAGAACAGTCATGTTTGCAAAACTTAAAGGAACAAGATTTTGGATAGCAGGACTAATATCTACTATTAAAAGTGACTTATCCTTTCTTTTAGTGAATATTTATGGACCAATCAGCCTACAAGAGAAATTGAAGGTATGTAGTGAAATAGAAACCCTTATAAATGAACATCAGAGTCAGCCCTTTGTTATTGGTGGAGACTTCAATGCCATATTAAACCCGAACGAGAAGAATGGGGGAGTGGGAAGCGTATCTACAACTATGACTCACTTTAGAGAATGGGTGAATAGGAATGAATTGTTATATTGTGGTGACTAATCAGGAATGTATTATCCATGGAAATTATTTTACCTTTCTGCAAGGCGTGGGGTTCTAACCCTAAAGCGGCATAAAGTTTGTATAAATTGGCTTAGGGTTAGGGTTTCATCATTAGGTTGTATGTTTTACGGTAGTATTGAGCTGTAAGGGATCTACGCATTGCGATCTGATTGTAATCATTGGATAAGAATAATATTGGACATTTTTGTTTGTGTTAGAGTAATAGATATATTTGAATTTATAATTAAATCATTTTGGTTTAATTAATTATGTCCTCTATTATTCTATTTCACTTAAGCTTACTCCTTTTAGGTGAATAATAATTAATATTTATATTAATTATTATTCCTCAACCTAGCTTTGTGTGGCTTTAGGGTTTCCATCCTTATAAGCCACTTTTGTAATTATTTGTTCATTCTCTCTTAATACAATTTGAGCTCTAACATTTTTGAGCACAAGAGGGTTTTTCTTTTTCCATATTTTTGCTTCATTCTTTGTGACAGGTATTGTGCATGCAGCTAGATCTTGGAGTTGAATCTGATATTTCATCAGTTTCTACATGGTATCAGAGTCATTTTTCTACTGCTTGTTCGAGTTCCTTTGAAGCTATGGATCAAGCATCTCTTTTTCTATGTTTTTCTGTTGTTTTTATTAGATCTGGGGAGTCTCATTTTTTTTGGTGCACTTTGGGAAAAAACCAACCTCATAGTTGCGTCTAGAAGGCCCAAAAACCCTAGAATCTATATAAAACATGACCTATTTGGCCTCTGGAGCATCTGGAAGAAATGTTTTTCCCTACTAGGGCTGTACAAGCACGCAAATAAAAAAAATTCAATTTGTTTTTGCAAAAATCAACAAAATGGTTTAAAATTTAATGCGCCCCGTATTTTTGCAAGCACGCCACCGGTGCTCAGCTCGTGCACCACCCCCAGCCCGCATGCCACCATCCTGCCACCTCGCCGACACCGCCCCCTCCCACCACGGTCGCGCCGCCCAGCCGCCACTACTACCCCGCCCGATTGCCACCGCCGCCTGGCCTGGCCACCACCACCACTGGCGCCGCTACCCACTGGCCACCTCTACCCACTGGACATCCTGTGACGGCCATACAACCGTCAAAATTATTGTCAGGACTATTTTTTTTCAGTGACCTTGCATTTTGGGGGTACTTGGGCCTTTTTGGCTCTACAAGGCTCATACAGACTCAAATTTTTGACTTTCATATATTGTCGGGAAGCTCTTTTTGAGCCCATCACTCTTATCTAGGTCTCATTTCCTATTTTTTCCATTTTCTTTCCATTTTTTTTTATTCAAAGATGCACCTTCTTTTGTGCTCCTGTTCTGCTTCAGAAACTCAGGTTTTTCTTTGGTTCTTTCTATTTTTTGCTTCTTCTTGTGGTGTACAGGAGTTAGTTTGATAGTTTGTGGGGGTGCATATTTCTTTCTACATTTTCAATTTAGAGAGACCCTTCTACTTCCGTCTTCTTCTCTCAATGTCGGACACATCCAGTGTCGTTCTGACTCCACATAACTACCACACATGGAAGCCACAAATGACCAGACTCCTCATGTCTCGATGTTTATGGTTCTTCCTGGATACATTTTAGCCAGTTCTATAGAGGCCTTATGAGGCTCTTATACACCAAAATAGGATGGATGAGGCAATGAGCCTCATTGCCATTAATATTTCAGATGGGTTGTTGTTCCACCTGGATGGTCTGACCACACCCAGGGATATGTGTGAAAATTTTTCCACCTTGTTTGGCACCATGAATCAGTTCAGAATTCTCCAAATAGATGCAGAGTTCACCTCCTTGGCACCTGAATCATTCACCAGCATTGAGGACTTCCTGATGAAGTTCAAATCCCTTCGATCTATTTTACAAGTTGCTGGAAAGATGAAGTCCGATGATGAGTGTATCTTTCTGATACTCTCAAAACTTCATGGCCCTTATCATATTTTCACTTCTACCTTCTACTCCATTATGGATGCACTAGGTGCATGGCATGTTATGCCCTCTTTTGAGATCTTCTGTGACAGGTTGACTCGTGAGCAGTCCAGGCTCAGTCAGAGGGATTCTCTTATAGGTTCACAGTCGCAGACATTTCTTGCCAAGTCATTTCAGGATACACAGAAGCCGAAGCTGAGGTCGATATCTGATTCCTCTTCTCATCACTCTACTAGCCCACCATCTTCTTCTAAGAAGGAGAAATAGAAGACTCAGAACCCTACTTTTTCCTATTGTTAGAAGGGGCCCCATGATGAGTCACAGTGTTTTCAGAAGAGATTTGATGGCTATGAGAAATAGATTGCAGATTTGCAAGCTCTCCTTCAGAAGAGAACTATTTCCTCTCCATCCTCTTCCACCTCACAGGGGTCTACTTTTCAGTCTTCTGCCTCTTCTTCGACATCTGGACAGGATTTTGGACAGGGTCATGCATTACAGGCTTCCGTTGCATCCCCTTCCCAGGTCTCTTGGATACTGGATTCAGGTGCTTCTCACCATATGGCATCTTCTCCGGAGATCTTCTCTTCTCTTGAGGCTTCTCCTATTCCTCACATTCTCATGGGGAATAACACTGTTATGACAGTCTGTGGGAAAGGTTCTGTACACTTTTAGGATGGCACATTCAATGATGTATTGTATGTCCCATCTCTATCTGCAAACCTTTTCTCGATTTACCAGATTACAAATAGTGGATCAGGGAAGACAGTTGAGTTCATGCCAGATTCAGTCTTCATTTAGGATAGTGTGACAAGTGGCATTGTTGCTATAGGGACAGTTGACCATTCCACCCGCCTTTACACCTTCACACATTTTGGTCCACCATCTCCATTATCAGAGCTCAGCTCTCCTCTTCTGCGAGAGCATCATGTGGTGCAGTCAGGTCACTTGAACCTCTGTGTTTCTCTTGAGACTCCTATTGTGACTGCCACACCACATCTTGTTGAGGTTGCTTCTCTTCAACAGGACTTTTTCTCAGCACTGCCAGACCCTCCAGCTCCATTCATCGAGCCACCAGGTGCAGTTGTTGAGGATTCTACAGAGGACACTCTTCTCCTCTCTCATGATAGTGTCAGCACACCTATCATACCACTTGCATTGGGGATTCCATTTTAGGATCCTCGTGTCTTCTCATTTGAGTGTCAGCTTGGCCTTCCAGTGACACCTCATTTTTTGAGGTCACCTCTTCAATGCTCACTTCCTTTCACTCCTTTGTATTGGAGTCATGGTGGTTTGTTCATTGATCCAGGGGTTCTTTCCTTCTGGGGGGGCTTTGGAGCCTCGACCCTCTCTCACGGGGGGGTTAGCAGCACACATTGTACTCATGGCTTTGAGAGAGTCTCTTGAAGTCATTCCTTGTCTTTGTTTTCTTTTTATATCTCTTTTTGGAGAGGATTTTTTCCCACTGGGTTTTCTCCTTTGTCTCCGATTTATAGAGATTTCCTTGTTTGGGTACCTGATCAGGCCTTGTTGTCGGGACCCTCTTTTCCTACTTTCATAGCTGTGCTAGGTTAGCTTCTTCCTAAGCTTCGCTTAAGGGGGGTGTTAGAGTAATAGATATATTTGACTTTATAATTAAATCATTTTGGTTTAATTAATTAAGTCCTCTATTATTCTATTTCACTTAAGCTTACTCCTTTTAGGTGAATATAATTAATATTTATATTAATTATTATTCCTCAACCTAGCTTTGTGTGGCTTTAGGGTTTCCATCCTTATAAGTTGCTTTTGTAATTATTTGTTCATTCTCTCTTAATACAATTTGAGCTCTAACATTTTTGAGCACAAGAGGGTTTTGTTTTTTCCATATTTTTGCTTCATTCTTTGTGACAGGTAGTGTGCATGCAGCTCGATCTTGGAGTTGAATCTGATATTTCATCAATTTCTATAGTTTGGTGGACATAGCCCAGGATTGGGTGAACCACGTTAAATCTTTGTGTCTTGTGTTCTCTTCTGGTTTGGTTTATTATTCTCTGTTATTGGTTATATTTCTATATGTAATTGTTATTTCTGCCTTGTTATTCCTAACAAGTGGTATCAAAGCTATGGTTTTCTTCAGTTATCCTCTATAGGAAGATCTCATAGTTTAGTGGGATTCTCACTGTTGAGTGGGAGTTATGGAAAATGAGGGTATTTGAAGGTTGAGAAGTTTAACAGGCAGAACTTCCAGTTATGGAAAATGCAGATGGAGGACTATCTCTATCAGAAGGATTTATGGCGACCATTGGAAGGAACCATCAAGAAACCCATTACTATGTCTTAGGAGGATTGGGATGTTCTAGATAGAAAGGCATTGGGTAGCATCTTCTTATGCCTGGCACAATCGGTGGCGTTTAATATTACCAAAGCAAAGACAGCTAAAGAGTTGATGGAAACCCTAGCAAAGTTGTATTAAAAACCTTCCGCTTCGAATAAGGTATTTCTTATAAAGTGTCTATTTAATATGAAGATGGTAGAAGGTGGGTCAGTGACTGATCATTTAAATGAGTTCAATACAGTTACTAGTCAATTATCTTCTGTGAGTATAAATTTTGATGAAGAAATTAGGGCTCTTTTTATTCTATGTTCTTTGCCAGAAAGTTGGAGTAGCTTGATAATGGTTGTTAGTAATTCTATTTCTAATACAAACACCCTAAAATTTGATGATGTTGTTGGTGTTATTCTGAGTGAGGAAATTCATAGGAAAATCTCAGGAGGGTCTACATTAGGTAGTGTTTTGAATGCCGAAAGCAGAGGTAGAACAAGAGATAGAGGAAATAACTCTGGAAATCATGGGAAGTCACAAGGAAAGTCAAAAGGAAAGAGGTCTCAATCAAGAGGACCTAGCAAATGCTGGTACTATGGAAAAATAGGTCATAAAAATAAATATTGTTGGTCTCAGAAGATTAAAGAAGGAGACAAACATGAAGGCAATAAGGAGGCAAATGTGGTAAGTACTAAATCTGAAGATGATGTTTTGATTCTTTCTCTTGAGAATGTTGATGATTCATGGGTTCTAGATTCGGGGGCTTCTTTTCATGCTACACCCCATAGGACTTATTTTATTGATTATGTCCAAGGTCATTTTGGGAAAGTTTATTTGGGAGATAATGAACCATGTCAAATTGTTTGGAAGGGAAGAATTAACATTAAGTTGCATAACGGGAATCATTGGCTACTACAAGAAGTTAAACATGTTCCAAGGCTAAGTAGAAATTTAATTTCAGCAGGGCAACTAGGTGATGAGGGCTGCACAGTTACATTTAATGATAAAAATTGGAAGGTGTCAAAAGGTTCCTTAGTAGTAGAAAAAGGTGTGAAAGTAGGCACCTTATATCTTTGTACAAGTAATGTTGTTCCTTCTACTCTAATTGTTACAGAGAAAAATGAATGTTCGGGAACAGTTGCTGCAGTTGAGCAGGCAAAAAATGAAGCAGTTGTTGTGGATACTGAAAAAAAATTGTGGCACAACAGACTTAGTCACATGAGTGAGAAAGGTATGAAATTACTTCACTCAAAGAAAGTTTTACCAGGTCTGAAATGTGTAAATTTGGATTTCTGTGAAAGTTGTGTTTATGGGAAACAAAAGAGAGTCAGTTTCTTGAAGGGTGGGAAGGAAAAGAAAGATGATAAATTAGAGCTTGTGCATCTGGATGTATGGGGTCCATCTCATGTATCTTCCCTTGGTGGATCTATGTATTATGTTACTTTTATTGATGATGCAACTAGGAAAGTCTGGATTTATTTCCTTAGGCAGAAATTTGAAGTATTTGAAACTTTTAAAAAATGGAAAAGCTTGGTTGAAAATGAGACTGGTAAAGGATTAAAATGTCTCAGATCTGATAATGGTGGTGAGTATTGCAGCAAATAATTTGAAGATTATTGTTCCTCTAATTGTGTCCGTAGGCAGAAAGCAATTCCAAGAACTCCATAAGAAAATGGACTGGCTGAACATATGAACAGGACAATAATGGAGCGTGCAAGGACTATGAGATTGCATGTTGGGCTCCCCTTAAACATGTGGGAAAAAGATGTAAATAATGTTGATTATTTAATCAACAGAGTTCCCTCTACTCCTTTGGGTTGTGGTATTCTAGAGGAAGCATGAAATGGTAAGAAGGTAAGTTATTCTTTTCTCAGAACCTTCGGTTGTGAAGCATTTGCACATATAGATTTTGAAAATAGAACCAAGCTGGAAGAAAAATCAAAGAAAGGTGTATTTGTTGGATATGGCATTGATGAATTTGGCTATAGAATTTTTTATTTTGAAAATTGGAAAATTGTAAGAAGCATGGATGTCATATTCAATGATAAAATATTGTACAAAGATATGTTACGGTAGCATGAGAAGAAAGACATTGATTATGTAGAGTTGGATGATAATCCAAATGATAATGTTCCAGAAACTCCTTATGCTCCACAACAACATCAACAACAAATACCACACACCCCAATGAATGTTAGATGGTCAACAAGGCTAAGTAGACCTCCAGATAGATTTCCACCTTCTTTGTATTCTATTTTATTAACTGATGCTAGTGAACCTAAATGTTATAATGAAGCTATGTAGGTGGATACAAAGCTTCAGTGGGAGTTTGCAATGACAGATGAAATGGACTCCTTGCTGAAAAATCAGATTTGGGATTTATGTCAGTTACCTACAAGTAAATGGGCTTTGCAGAATAAATGGGTTTACAGATTGAAAGAAGAAGATGGTGGTAAGAAAATATTTAAAGCCATATTAGTCGTAAAAGGATTTGCACAGAAACATGGTATTGATTTTGATGAGATATTTTCTTCAGTTGTTAAAATGACTTCTATTCGTACTGTTTTAAGTATTGTGGCTACTGAATATTTGTATTTAGAGCAGCTTGATGTTAAAACAAATTTTCTTCATGGTGATTTGAATGAAGAAATATATATGGTACAGCTATAGGGATTTGAGGTCAAGGGTAAGGAGGGTTTAGTGTGAAGATTGCAGAAAAGTTTATATGGCTTGAAGCAAGCACCTCGACAATGGTATATTAAGTTTGATACTTTTATGAATGAGAATGGATACACTCGATGTAATTCTGACCATTGTGTTGATTTCAAGAGGTTAAATGAGGACAAGTATATTATTTTATGTTTATATGTTGATGATATGCTTGTAGCTGGGTCTAACATGAATCATGTTAAGGGTTTGAAAAAACAATTAGCAAAATCTTTTTCTATGAAGGATTTGGGGGCAGAAAAACAAATCCTTGGCATGAAAATTTACAGAGATAGGAACAATAGAAAATTTACACTATCTCAGGCTAATTATGTTGAAAAGGTGTTGCAAAGATTCTCCATGAAGGATGCCAAAGCTGTCACTACACCTTTGCCTAGTCATTTGAAATTGACTAAGGAGATGTGTCCAAAGACACCAGAAGAAGAGGCTAAAATGCACAAGATACCTTATGCTTCAGCTGTAGGGAGCTTAATAAATGCTATGGTATGTACTAGGCCAGACATTGCACATGTAGCGAGATTCGTTAGCAAGTATATGAGTCACCCTGGGATTGAGCATTGGAATGCAGTCAAATGGATTCTCATATATTTCAGAGGTACATCTAATAAGTGTTTACACTTTGGGGGCTCTAGTACTATTCATGGCTATGTTAACTCAGATTTGGCAGGAGATATAGATACCAGGCAGAGTACTACATGTTATGTATTTACTGTTGGTGGGACAACAGTGAGTTGGATTTCTCAGTTAAAAAAGGTGAATGCTTTATCCACTACAAAGGCAGAGTATGTTACTTCTACTGAGGCAGCCAAAGAGATGATATGGCTTCAATTCTTCATGGAAGAATTGGGACATCCACAGGAGGATAATTATCTGTATTCAGTTAGTCATAGTGGCATTCATCTTGCGAAGAATCCTGCTTTGCACTCAAAGACAAAGCACATACAGTTGCGGTACCATTTCATTCCGTCAGTTTTGGATGATGGTCAGTTAAAGTTGGAAAAGATTTACATAGATGATAATCCAGCAGATATGTTTACAAAGGTTTTAACAAGGGAGAAGTTGAATTCTTGTTCAGTTTCAGTTGGTCTTCTAGATTGAATAGACTAATAGAACAGCAGAGTCCGGGTAGGTTGGATCCAGTGGGAGCTTCACAGGGTAGTGGTTTAGCTACAAGATCAGTCTCCAAGTGCGAGAATTGTTGGTTTATGTGGAGTCTCATTAGTCCCCAAGTGGGAGATTGTTATAGTGTGGTGACTGATCATGAATGTATTATCCAGGGAAAGTATTTTACCTTTCTACAAGGCATGGGGTTCTAACCCTAAAGTGACATAAAGTTTGTATAAATTGTCTTAGGGTTAGGGTTTCATCATTAGGTTGTATGTTTTACGACGATATTGAGTTTTAAGGGATCTTTGCATTGCGATCTGATTGTAATCACTGGATATGAATAATATTGGACTTTGTTGTTTGGTGGACGTAGCCTAGGAATTGGGTTAACCACATTAAATCTTTGTGTCTTGTGTTGTCTTCTGGTTTGGTTTATTATTCTGTTATTGGTTATATTTTTGTATGTAATTGTTATTTCTACCTTGTTATTCCTAACATGAATTTATGGATGTCAAAACTATAAATGGGATCTTCACATGGACAAATAGGAGACTGGGTTTTAGTAATATAACTAAGAAATTAGATCGCTTTTTCTTTAAAGGCAATTTGAGTTCCTTTAATTTTAGTCTTAATGCAAGCATTCTTCCAGCATCAGGATCTGATCACTTCTCTGTGGCCCTTATTAAACAGGAAAACTATAAACCCAATAGATGTCCATTTAAATTTTAGAAAATGTGTTTTTTAGATGAAAAATTTATGGAAATGATAAGACAATGGTGGAGTGAGGTTGAAGTTAAGGGATCAAGAGCTTTTATTATTATGACTAAACTAAAAATAATCAAAAGAAGACTAAAAGAATGGAATAGAACCATATTTGGGAATATCTTTGATTCCAAACAAACTATTGAAAAAATCCTAAAATATTTAAATGAGTTAGTAATAAAACATAGTATGGATCAGGAGCATTATCTAAGAGAGAAAAAAATTATTAAAATATTATGAAGAATTCTTAACCAAGGAAGAAGTATATCGGCGCTAGAAATCAAGAGAAACTTGGTTGTCTGAGGGGGAAAAGAACACTAAGTTCTTCCATAATAGCACGAAAATAAGAAGACATGTGAACGAGATTCAAGAAATTAGAAGCTCTAATGGAATGGTTTTAAGGGACCTTGAAGAGATTTTGAAAGAAGCAACAGACTACATTGAAGGACTCCTCAACAATAGGGATGGCTCAAATTGGATGGCCCAAGAAGAAATCATCCAACTTATCCCAGCCCTTGTAAGTAGAGAACAAAACCAAAAATTAGTAGTCAAATTTACAAAAGAAGAAATAGAAATTTATCTTAATCATTTCCACCCAGATAAGGCCCCAAGACCGCATAGCTTTCCCATCTTTTTCTTCCAAAAATGTTGGCCCGTTATGAGGGATAAGATTACATCTTCCCTAGAAAGCATTAGAAACTCAGGTAGACTCTTAAGGGATGTGAATAATACATTCATAGCCCTTTATCCCTAAAAAAGAAGTGGTAACTACTATGGAGGATTTTAGACCAATGGCGCTATGTACCACATTGTATAAGCTTTTTACAAAAACTTTAGCCAACACAATTAAACCCTTCTCCCCACCATTATCGCGGATGAGAAAACAGGGTTTGTTCCTAAAAGATCAATTCTAGATGGAGTAATCATTCCCCATGAGGCAAACCATAAAGTTCAACAGAACAAAGAGCCTAGTATGCTCATAAAATTGGATATTAAAAAATCCTATGATAGGGTGGATTGGAGATTTTTATGTAGATGTATGGAAGCCCTAGGATTCACAAAACAATGGATCAATCTCATATTTAAATGCATCTCTACCCCTAGGATGTCAGTATTAGTCAATGGAAACTTGGAAGCTTTTTTGAAATCTCATGGGGATTAAGACAGGGAGACCCTTTGTCTGCTTTTCTATTCATTATTATGGTTAAGGCCTTAGGAAGATCATTATCAAGAGCAAGTGAATTAGGGGACTTAAGAGGAATAATGATCACTAGTGAGTTGGAACCTACCACCCACCAAAAATTTGTTGATGATTCGATGTTATATGCAAAGGCAGAGAAGAGAGAAGCCAAAAACATTAAACAACTAATGGATAAATACTCAATAGCCTTGAGACAAAATATAAAATAAATAAAAATATGAGGTATTCTTTTTCAACACAGGGGAACCTGTGGAAAATGAGATAATCATAATTTTGGATTTCAAAAAGGGTGCTTTACCTAGCACATATTTAGGTTTGCCTTTGGACAAAGGTAATAAGAATTCCAAGTTATGGACAAATGTGTTGAATAAGGTAGACAAAAAAGTGGAATCTTGGAGAGGGAAATGGTTATCTTCTACAGGGAGGGTGAATTTGTTAAAATATGTCATGTGTGCCCTTCCTATTTATTAGATGTCATTTTTCCATCTACCAACTAGCATTAAACATAAATTAATTCAAAAATTCATAAACTTTTTCTAGCAAGGCACTGTAGAAAAAACCAAGATGGCGCTCATAGCATGGGAGACAATATGTAAAGCAAACGAGGATGGAGGAGTGAACCTTAAAAATATCAAGGATCAGAACCTAGCCTTAGGCGCTAAGTTAGTATGGAAAATTATAAGGTTCTTGGAGCTAAAATGGGTAAAGATTGTCAAACACAAATATCTAGATGGAAGGGATAACCTTAGCATTCTTAGCCATCATACCCCGCCCAAAGGGTCAAGGATTTGGAACTTTATAAAAGATTGCAGTAATTTAATTAAAGTAGGAGTAACTTGGAACATAGGAAGTGGTAATTCTGCCCTCTTTTGGGATGACTCTTAGGGAGGTTATCCAGCCCTGGATAGCCTCCTAAATGACAAAGAAACAATCACTAGACTTAAAATGCAACAAGGCATTTATGTGCAAGCCTACCTTCACTTCTCAAATGATAATCTGGCTCTGGGATGGGAATGGGATTTGGGAAGGCATATTGACTTACTAGAAGAATTTAAAAACTCGGTGGTAAATATTCTCAAAGAAAGGTCTATCACCCCAAATAGGGTGGACGATAAGGTAGTTTGGACCCATGCCAAAAATGGTGAGTATAACATTTTTTATTAAGGTAAAAATGGGTTTTGAAGGGGCCCCAAAACCCTGTACACAAAAGGAACTTAAGATAGAGCAATAAAAGTTCCCGTAACACAACAAGCCAGCCTGAACAAAAGGCCTAAGAGAAAAACACTAACCAAAAGCTCAGAAAAAACACTCTCAAGCCACAACAAAGAATGATTCATTTTAGATCAACAGCGGATTGAGACGGAACTATCCTTTCTTCCTATTCTTATGGGACCAAAGGGTCATGTCAAAAGAAGAAGAGGATCTCTTTAAAATTTTGCCTTTAATAGTGACCCAACTATCTTCAAATCTAGCAGCCTCATCCTGCCCGCATAGACAATCCAAAGCTGAAGATCCAGCACCCAGCAAAGCAATAGAATCTTCCAGCAACACTTCTAGCACAGGGCCATCTTTAGCCCCAACAAAAGATCTATCAGTTAATGGATCTTTTGAACCAGAGCTAGCAGAAGCCAAAACACCAGCAGGACCAGTTGAACCAATGACCATAGACCCACCAGCAACAATAGCCAGTGGAAAGAGAGCAGGACCAGCTCCAGCAGACACATAGCCACTAGCAGACCCACCAATAGTAGCTTCCAGTGGAGAGAGGTAAAATTCAGCTCCAGCAAGAATGAAACCAAAAACATCAACCACCACAAACCCAGCAAGGACAGTAGGAGGCAAAATAGTATCATCCTTCTTCCTAGTCTGAGAGGAACCTTTCAAAACTGTGTAATGTTGAGTGGAAGCACCCTTCCACCTAGAGTGAGAAGATTTATTTTTCTTACAGTCCAAGTCACATTGGGCTGAAATGTGACTAGTCTTAAAACATTTTCGACATCTAAAGGGAATACCCTCGTAGTCAAGTTGTTGGATCTAAGATCCTAAGGTTGATTCAATTTTTATTTCAACAGGAAGACCCAACAAAGTGTCAATTTCAACTAAAATGTGACTGAGTAGAATGAAATATATTGTAGGAATCATGATCCAACAACAAAAAGTCCCTCAAAACCTCACCCACTTCCTCAAGAATGGAATCATGCCAAAGATGAAGGGGGGGGGGGGGGGTAGGGNGGGGGGGGGGGGGGGTTAGGGAGTTTAACCCATATAGGGATCTTACTGAATATTTTAGATGAAGGATTAAAATCCAGGTCTTAGGGCTTTACCATAAGCATAAATTTTTCATCCTCCCCGTAAAAAAAGTTATCACACAAGATCTTAGTTTTATCCTCAGCAATATCAAATTTTGCAATGAAAAACCCTTTTGCCATCGAAAAGATATGTATAGTACCTAATAGCAATGGTTCCCATTTATGAGTGACCCAATCATGCAGTTGGGAGAGGCTAGGCAAGAATCCCTAAAAATGGAAATTAGTCCATGAGATTCAAAAACATCAATATTGTTCACCGAATCCCCTTCAGCCTCAGAAGAAATCTTAACAAAGAGAGAGTCGCACATTGGAACCAAAGAAGAAACCCTAGGTCCTTTCTCAACCACAGTTGGCTTAGAAATGGTATTAGCAAAAGACTCCCTCGATCCCTTTGAGACCTTATAAATGATGCTAGCTGCCTGAAAACAAGAGGTGTCATCTACCTCTAAAACCCTAGCCATTGTCACAGAAGGAGTCTTCGATGGGGCAGGACGGACAAGAGGAGAAAGAAACACATCAGCAAAACAAGCAGATGCAACAGCAGCTAGACAGACTGGAGCAGCAGGACGCTGAATAGAAGCGCCTGCTGTAGAGCAAACAAGGAGGGCAGCACTCTCAAGAACTGCCACACACACAGGGGAGGGATCCGCTACGCTCACCATATTTTTTGGGGAAAAAAATTACGTATTCATGGTGAGTATAGCATTAAGGATGGATATATAATCCTTTTTAAACAAAGAAGATATGCCCATTCTTATCTTCCTTTGGATTTATGTTGGAACAAATATTGCAAGGCAGGCATGTTCACATGGGCATCCCTACAATATAGACTAATGACAACAGAATGGTCTAAAAGAATGGGTTACTATGGGCCATCTAGATGTTTTCTATGTAAAATAGAGGAAGAAAGTATTGATCATCTTTTTTTAAGTTATGAAGATACACAGGTGTTGGGTATGGCTCATAAGGAGACTTAATTGGCAATCTGTCCTACCCATTAGACTTTTTGACCTCCTTACTAGCTAGCCTAGATCTAGGAAAATAGACTTGTACAACAATATTTAGATTATAACCCCATCACTACTTATATGGGAAATTTGGAAAGAAAGGAATAGACGGATCTTCAAAGAAACAAAATTAGGAATTGAACAGTTTCTTAATAAGATAGAAGAAGCCATAGTAGAAGTGGTCAATAATAGGAATCTCCTAGGGAAGCAGGATAAGATTTTCACTGCATGGGACAATAAGACCAGGAATAAATGGATGGGACTAACAATTCCCCCTTTTATAAGTTTCTCAAAGGATAAGTCTGACCAACTAAGAAAGGAATGTAAATGGGAAGCCCCTAAGCCCGGACGGTTCAAGCTAAACTTCAACGGGGCGTCAAGAGGAAACCCAGGAGTTTCTGGAATAGGAGCATGTATACATGATTATAAAGTGTAGATGATAGCCAGTATAGTCATGAGTTGTAGAGAAAGTAGGGAGAGCAATGCTCTTAAGAACTGTCATGCACGCGAGGGAGGGATCCGCAGCGCTCACCATATTTTTTGGGAAAAAAAATTATGTATTCATGGTGAGTATAACATTAAGGATGGATACATAAGCCTTTACAAACAAAGAAGATATGCTCATTCTTGTCTTCCTTTGGATTTATGTTGGAACAAAGATTGCCTACCCAAGGCAGGTATGTTCAAATGGGAAGCCCTACAATACAGACTACTGACAAAATAATGGTCTAAAAGAATGGGTTACTATGGGCCATCTAGATGTGTTCTATGTAATACAGAGGAAGAAAGTATTGATCATCTTTTTTGAGTTGTGAATGTACACATGTGTTGGGTATGGCTCATAAGGAGACTTAATTGGCAATTCTCCCTACCCAATAGACTTGTTGACCTCCTTACTAGCTGGCCTAGATCTAGGAAAATAGACTTGTACAACAATATTTGGATTATAACCCCATCACTACTTATATGGGAATTTGGAAAGAAAGGAATAGATGGATCTTCAAAGAAATAGAATTAGGAATTTAACAGTTTCTTAATAAGATAGAAGCAACCATAGTAGAAGTGGTCAATAATAGTAATCTCCTAGGGAAGCAGGCTAAGGTTTTCACTACATGGGATGATAAGACCAGGAATAAATGGATGGGACTAAAGATTCCCCCTTTTATAATTTTCTCAAAGGATAAGTCTGACCAACTAAGAAAGGAATGTAAATGGGAAGCCCCTAAGCCAAAATGGTTCAAGCTAAACTTTGACGGGGCCTAAAGAGGAAACTCGGGAGTTTCTGGAATAGGAGCATGTATACACGATTGTAAATGGCAGATGATAGCTAGTATAGATGAACCAATAGGAGTTAAAACTAATAACATGGTGAAATATAAGGCTTTAATAGAAGGCTTAAAATTGAGTAACACTTTACGTATCAATAAACAATCCATTGAAGGAGACTCAACCCTAGTAATAAACTCAATCATAAAAGGAGAAACCCCAAATTGTCAATTCAATGGTTATGTGCAGCAGGCTAAAGGATTATTGAATTTAGTGGAACACTACACAATTAATCGCATTTATAGGGAAGGTAATAAGGAGGCTGATAGGCCAACCAATATGGGAGTTGATAAAGATAAAATGGGAATAGGGTGAAGAGGGAATGTAGGGATAGGGACTATAAGGCGACACTCAACCTATAGCTTAGATTAAGAAAGGAAGAAGGAAGGCTTCAAGTATAAATGGAGAGAGGAAGGGAAAGGGTGTTAGGGAATCCACCTTAATTCAGGCTTAAAAGGAAGAAGGATAGCTCTTCCCTCATTGTTCCATAAAACCTAAGGGGCTAAAGGTTAAAGTTGAGATGCCTTAAATTAGATTACTGAATAGGAGATATACTAATAGACCAAAAATCGTATGACCAAAATCCTAATAAGAAGATTTTGATTAATCAAAGATCCTAAATAACTTCTTTAAAGGAATAGTGTAAGAAATATTAAAAGACCTATACACATATATGAGCACACAAAGTATGGATATAAAACAAAATACAAACATAAGGAATATAAAAAATACGAATATATAGATCTATAAAGCCAGCATATGGGATTATAAAGATAGCAATAAATCCTATATACATACCCTTACAAATAAACATAGGAATTTAAAGATAAGTAAGAAGGCAAGGTTTGATGGATGTAGGCGCCTATTAAAGTTACAACTCCAAAACAAGAAGCGGTTAAAGTTTTAATATGTCTTTTGGCATACCAATGAGAATAAAAAAAAAGGAATACTATAGGTCATGACATATAACATCCAAAGAAGATTGATCACATTCCAATCTAAACTCGTAACATCACTTGGATTATAAATAACCACTTCCTTACAAAACATAGTACCCCCACAGGATTAGCTTTATTGCCCTCTAAGCAATAGGAATTTTGGGCAAACATGGTGACGCCAATAAAACTCAGAGGAACTAAACCACAAAAGGCCTTTGAGGGGGATGTTTTGGTCAAACACCTAAGGAAGATCATGATGGTCACTTATGAATTGGTTGTGAAAGAAGTATATATAATCCTAGGAAAAGAGTTTATAATGAATAATAACATATACATAGTAAACTCTAATATCCCAGCTATGTTCATAGCCTTAGCCATTCTTGTTGACCCAGACAAACAAGAGATTAAGAGACTATGTAGGCTGATCTTCAAGAAGAAATACTTAATGGATCTGGATAAAGTAGTCAATAATATCAGGGATGATCTTACTATTCCAAAGCCAAGGTTCTATGATTTTCTATCGTCTAGGGGACAAATAACTCCCTCCTTCCCAATCTTAGTGATAGAAGATGTAGAAAATTACCTAGAAAGGACTCCTACAATTAGGGAAAATCTGGACTTTTTGATGTTCTTCTTACATGTAAGATCTCCAATGCAGCCTGACTCATTTGATCACTTCATTTTAGAGGATGATGTTGGTTTGGTGGTGGATTGGGATGAAATAATTGACTCTAATTCGATGGTCTTAATCATGTAGCTATCTTATGGAAAGGATTGGAATTGATTTAGAAAGTAACAACTTCACTTATATTGAGAGAATTTGTTGAAAATGCAGAGTGAGATATTAGAATCTTGTTAAATGTACTGAAATTCTCTTGTAATAAAATGACTACAAAGGTTGAAAGTTTTAAAATTTGTAATAAGAACCCAAAGGATTTATTTCAACACAACATTGTCAATACAACATATCATTTAAAGATGAAGTCATCTAATAAGACTCAAAATATTCAATAGATATACTAACAATATTATAGTTAGAGAACATAATTAAATATCTATATAGATTTTACAGATTCATATATAAAGGTTCAATAGTTTGAAACTGACTCATACATATTTAAATATGAAGGCGCATGTATAAGTGATCAAAGAAATAAACAAATAGTCTAAACAAGCATCCATCCAATCTCTTAAATTAGGCAAGATATACCTAAATCTACAAACATGTCCTTAAATCTCTATAAGTGCTTTAAAAGAGTCAAGAGTTTATAATAACCATAGGATACAACCTACTTAGGAAACAACATATGAATCAATAAGGGATTTTGAAATCCTTCAAGATTTGATAAAGATTGAAATGTAAGAGTCACACGAAAAAGCACAGTCAGATTAAGTACTAATTAAACATGAAAAAGTAACTCCACAAAAGCATTAACTGATGTCAATACCTTGAAATGGAGAATTTGAAAGGAATTAGACTCACTAATCATATCGCTCAAGTAGAAATACTAAAATCACCGCTAAATTATCACATAACCCTAAGAAAATTATTTGGATAAGGATGGATACCCCAATTAAGCTATATGGTAAGAAGCGCCATACAGAAATCATTGATATATACATATTATAAACGTATACATACAAGTAGGTATACTGATAAAACAAAACAAGAATAAAATACAAATAAACAAGTATATATGAAATATATGTTAAACAATATTTTCTATTAACTACATATTAAAAAGGCCATGTCATACAAATTTAAATTATACATACGAAATCCTAGCAAAAATAAGCATTAATGAATATATCAAAGTATGAGAGGAAAAGATTAAAAGATTACCTTCCACTACTCAGTTCCCATGTACAAGAGGAAAAGATCAAAATCTCCAATGAATTTATGACAAATTAATCCCCATACGGTTGGCACTCAATTTTAACAGAGCCTTTTCCCATCATTTCACATTCTCATGATTTGAAGGTCAGAAATTAAGCTTAAAAGTCACTCCAAACAGCCAAAATGATGCACATCTCTACCCTTGTAAAGTTTTATCTACTCTGAAAATTCACACAGAGCTCGGAAACCCAGCAGGTAAGCTCTCTAAATTTATAGATTCTTGTAGCTTCTTAACTGAGAATTATTCATTACACCAGCAAAATGTATACCAACGTATACACCTTCCACACCACGGGTAACAAAGATATGGCATTTTCGAGAAGTATTAAACTAGAGAGGTGGAACAGAATCTTGAAACCCATAGATGACATGGCAAGAAGAGTCATAGAACTAGCATTTGGGGAATCCCATTTCAATTATAGCTATACTCTACGAACAAATGGGGATGTAGTAGGGAATTTTATTTCTTGTTTAGTCATAGCAGGTATTGAGAAAAAATAGATTGTATCTTTGTGTAGGAAAATATTTATAGATAAGATCCTCAAAGGCTTGGACCATGCAGTCTTTAGTATCAATCATAAGTAGGAAATTCCATATCCAGAGGATTACATGAATGCAGACATTAGAAGCCTAGAACATGAAAATAGAATCCCTAAGAGGCCTATCTTGACCTTTAAGGATAAAGTTATTTTTTAGATTCACTGGCTTGAAATTGAAAGGAATCTTCATTTCCTCTTGAGATGGACTGGCATCATCCCGACATTATATTTTTAATGGCTCCTCCATTATTCCTCAATCGAAGGATTTAATGTCCCTCCATCTCTTAAACTAACAGATTTGACCAAACTACAAGTTATACCTCGAGTCTGTGAAAAAAAGTTGGCTCAACAAAATCCCTAGAAGAAACAAGGGCAAAGGGAAGAAACTAATGGAGGAAGATGACTTGGAGGAAGACTTTGAAGAGGATATAATAGTAATAAAACATAAGTAATTAGTGGTAGGGGAATGGTAAAATTTTATGTTAAAATTTGACTGTAGGATTGTTGTAAGGACTTAATTTATTTTCTTATGCTAAAAAGGGCAGTAAAGGTAGTAGTATGGTAACATGTATAAGGTATTGTAGACTGTTAGTATTGAATTTTATACTTTTTATGAGGACCTCTATTAAAACCTAAATTATTAGATAAGATTTTGAAGCACTATGGTAACTTTCAGTAGTGGTAAATGTTTTCACAGTTTATATGTACACATAGACATAAATGTGTGTGTGTGTGTGTGTGTGTGTGTGTGTGTGTGATTTTGAATTAGGTAAAAATAGGTTTTGAAGGGGGCTCAAAACCCTGTACAAAGAAGAAAATTAAGATAAATCTTTAATAGTTCCCAACACACAATAGGCCAGCCAAATCAAAAGGTCAGACCCCCCAAGAAACACCCAAGAAATCACTGCCAAAGATGAAACTTTGAATAACAGTAGCCCAAGAAAAAAAACCAACAACAAGATTATCCCTTAGACCCCTTCTTATGGGATTGAAGTGTCATATCAAAAGAAGGTGAGGATCTTTTGAAAGATTTACCTTTAGCTGTAATCCAGCCTTCTTCCACTTAAGAAGCCTCATCATGCCAGTATAGGGAATCTAGAACCAAATTCCCAACAACCATTGAATTTCCAGCACCCAGTACAGGCTCAACCAACAGAGACCCAAATCCCAAAGCCCTTTCTGAAGTAGCAACCAAAGAGGGAGAGGAAAGAGGACCTGCAGAGACAGCAAAAAATAGTGTACCAGCAGGAAATATGGACCCATCCATCAAAGAAGAGACAGTTCCAGCAGAATCTGAAACCAGCACATGGACAGAATCAACAAGGGGAGCACCCACACTTGTTGAGTCAACAACGTGACTAACACCAATAGCATCCTCATGGGATAAATCCTTGATCACATCTAGAAGAGGGGAAGGATCAGTAGAATCCAGAGTAACCACTTGGGAAAAGCTTAGCTGGGAAGTACTCTTCACAACCATGTAATGCTAGGAAGAGGAACCTTTCCACCAAGATACATAGCATCTAGTTTTACCCAGAAAACATTTGGCTGCAACGTGACCTGTTTTAAAGCATCTTCTGCATCTCAAAGGGATTCCTTCATAGTCCAAAGACTGAATCCAACTTCCCTTAGAAGAAACCAGCTTGATCTCCGCAGGCAAACCCTTGGAAGCATCAATATCCACCAAAATACGGGCATAGGTGGAGTGGAGAATGTTTATAGATTTTGCATCCACCATCAAGAAGCCTCCCAAAGCCTCACCCACCTCATCCAAAAGAGGATCCACCCAAAGATGAAGAGGGAGGTTTGGAAGCCTAACCTAAATAGGCATCTTATTAAAAGTATCAAATGAGGGATTGAAATCCTCATGCCAGGGTTTAACCATCAGCATGAAACGATCATCCCAACTAAAAAAATGACCACAAAGAATATGATTTCTATCCTCCATAAAATCAAATTTAGCAATGAAAAAACCTTTCGCTAAAGGGAAGATATGAACCACACCAGTAATGATGCGTTCCCAAAATTTGGCAATCCAAGCATGAAGCTCTGGGAGGCTTGGCCAAAAACCCCTAAATCTCCAGATAGCCGCCTGGTTGGAGAAGACAGACGAAGTATACTCAATATCTTCCACCATTTCCAGACCCAAAGAAAGAGTAATGGGAGAAACCACAGGGAAAGGAATAGGCTCCACAGAAGACTTCAATGTAGCCCCCTCCACAGACTTCTAGGGCACTCAGGAAGAATTAGGAGGGCCCTAAAAAGCCCTGGAAGAAAGAAAAACCACCACAAAAGAAGAGGAGGATGGAATCTTGTCTGCAGTAGAAACCCTAGCCACAGAAGTAGTCTCCACAAAGGGAGAGAAAGGATGAGAAACCCCACCAACAACAAGGGAAACCATAGGAGCCAGGTCAGAATTGCATAGGGAAGGAGCATGCAGTGCAGAAGCATGTCCAGCAGGAGCTTGCACAGCGGAAGTGCGAGTGGGAGAGCGCGAGGCATTTTCTTGTTGGTATATAATGCTATATATAATGTTAACACATGTAGACTAATTTTTTCCATGACTAAACATTGTCGATTAGCCTTTACTACAAGGTTTGAAATCCACTAAGAGTTTGTTGTCGTTGCTAACTCCCGCCTGTCGGGTTTGAAATCTCCTGCCTGGGTGCTGGATGGTGTGGTTGTTCTCAGTGGGGGAGTTGTGTGGGTGTTGTCGGCATCCTTTGCAGTTAGAGGGACTGCAGTCTCTTATGCAGATATGGCAACATTTGAAGCAAATATCAATGGAGTTATGTCTTCAACTGGGAGAGGGGGCGTTTGTTCCTTTTCTCCTTCTATGCGGCATGTCTCTATAAGTGATCTCATTGTGGTTAATCTGGAATCAGATATAGTATATGAGATCTTTAAAACTGTGAAGGATTTCTCCTCTAATGTTGTTATCTTTAGATTCAAGGGGTTTTCACCCTCTCTATCGGACCTGCATGCTTGGATATCCAAACATTGGGAACCCATTTTATCTGACATCATTCAGATTTTCCCTATGGCAAAGGGTTTTTTTATTGCAAAGTTTGAAAATGCTGAAGATAGGAAAACTATTTTGTGTGATAGTTGTTTCTCTTAGGAGGAGTGTTTCCCCCTAATGGCCAAACCCTAGCATCAGGGATTCGATCCTCTTACTGAGTCCTTCAATAAAATACCCTTATGGGTAAGGCTCCTGAATCTTTTCCTTCAACTTTGGCTGGATTCTATTATAGAATCTGTGGGGGAGGCTATTGGGATTTCCAGATGGTTGATCTAGATTCCTCTGATGTTTTTCATACAACGTATGCTCATATCCTAGTGAGGTTGATGTTTCTAAGGGACTCCTAGAGAAGATTACTTTGGCTTCCCCTATGGGCTCTTGGATCCAGAATCTAGATTAAGAGGGCATCACGTTCAGATGCAAGAAATGCCACAAGACTGGCCATATTGTTGTGTGGTGCTTACCTGATAAGGTTAAAATGAAGAAATCACCTTCTTGGTGGTTGGGGGCTTCTGGCCACCATTATACGGTTCATAAAGTTTTCAAGGTGTTGGAAATGAGTTGAGTAATTGAGAGGGGAGGGGTGAATCAGTTACCACAAAAACAAATCCAAGTCCCTTAGATGTCTTAAACAAATCAGTCATTGTTGCTCGATTAACATAGATATTTCACTGTCACTCGGTTAACATAGCAAGTCTTAATAAATTAACTATGATTATCTTTAGTAATTAATTGTAGAAACATAAACCATAAAGCAAATGAAATGTACATAGATAACACCAAGATTTAACGTGGAAACCCAATATGTGAAAAAACCACCAATAGCAAATAGTCATTAATTTTCACTCTTCTAAAGTGAGCCATGTTAAGAGCCAACCCTGTTAAAGGTTACAATAACACATTGTTAGGTGTGACCATGTTAGAGAATTTAATCACCCTGTAAGGAGTGGCCTTGTGAGAGGTCTTCAAATACTTCAATGTAGAAATGTCACCTTGTTAGAGGATTTACAAAAGACTGTTAAGTCTACTCTGTTAAGAGATTTTGATCACTGTTAAAATTGTTAGAAAGTAACAATGGATTGACATGTTTTGATAAGAAACTATCTTTGCTGATTCAGATCTCTCTTCTAGATTAAATACTTGATCCTTACTGATCAGATATTCTATTGTAGTCCTCTCTATTCTGTCCTCAATTAGAATCCCATCTGATTTCGCCTTCACTCTTCATATCATAGTTCACATGAAATTCCACATCATCACTTCTATCTTGCACTTCAATCCAAACTTGACCTTATATATATATGATAAACCTTGTCAACTCGACCTTGATATCCTTCCAAATAAATAATAAAACTCATGTCTGTCGGCTGCATATAACCATTTACCCACAAAATATAAACCATTGTTAGTCGGTTGATACTAACTATTTTACTCAGTCAACACTGAAATCCTTCAACACCTGACCAACACTGTAATGCCCGAGTGAACTCGGTTAGAACTAAAAATCACTTTGGTCATCTTCAATGCCTGAGAGAGCTCGGCAGACACTGACTGTGCTCGGATAGGATTAGACATTTGTGTAAACATCACTATACTTGTATAAACATCAATGAAAATACACAATTGAATAACACTAAGGATGGGGGTTCAGATGTTTTCTCCTCTCAAGATGATCACACTAAGGTCGGTGCTACTGATGTTGTTTTGGATACACACTTGGTTCAGACGGTTCATGTTGTCCTTTTTGGTGTTGTTGTTGCTCCTGATCGGAGTGTTGATGTTGTCTCTGGATCAGTTGCCTTGTCTGTAGGTGTTGTGGCTCCTTCTATCCATGTATCTCCAAGGGGGGAAATGGGGACTAATGGTGATGATGTCCCTGTCCCAACTGTGGTTGTTGGTGGGGCCAGCCTTGTTTCTCAGGATTTTGAGAAGGTGGAGGATGGATGGACAACAGTTAAAGGAAAGAAATTAAAGTCTTCCAAACCTTCTTTTGATATGAATTTACATTCACATAAGGATGGGCTAAAATGTAAATCTTGTAAGCCTTTTTTGCATCTGCTCCATTTGGTGGGAACAATGGTTTGCTCCCTTTGGCTTGTCTGGTGGTGCGGCATAGTAGTATATTTGTTCTTTCATTGCCCTGTCTTTCGCTACTTTTGTACAAGGTTTTGGGTCCTTTCAAAACTTGTTTTACATAATTAGAACACATGTAGACTTCTAAAGATTATCATATCTCTTCTTTTAGGAAAGATATTTATGTAATTGAATAGAGATATTAAATCTTGATAATAGGCAAGAAAGCAATGATAAGCAGACTTAGAGGAATCCTGGCCATTATAGACAAACAGAACAATTGGAATAACAAATGTCAGTAAGGGCTAAGGTAGTAATATAATAAATTCATTGTAGTTGAAAAATGAATAAAAAGTTGAAGGGTTGAACCACATGTAGGATTTATTCCTGACATACTGCCTTGCAGATAATAAAGGTTCCTTGATGAAACACTACTTTATTAATCATAAGGATAACTTGAGTTAAATGGTTTTCTTCTTATAAGATTCAAAATATAGTGTAACAGCACCTAGGAGAAAACACGGGAAGTTGTAAAGGTTTCAATTTAGTAGGTAAACTCAATCACCCCTGTCTGAACAAAAGGCGATGTCTAGTTGTAAATATAGGATGAATAGGAAGAGATTTGTAGCTATGGTCTTTGCTCTAGTAAAATTATACCACTGAGATTTAGGATTTAAGCACTTATGACTAATAAATAAACGGATATATATATATA
>MU223207.1:1977912-2002957 GCA_018584345.1 Thuja plicata | reverse complement strand
CTTGTTAGAGGATTTAAAATTTTAGTCTATCACTTGATATCGGGCATCTCTATGCTACCTTCCTTGATCAAACACTCACTTGGCCTGTCAATAGGTATCTGGCATCTCATGCTATCTTCATGATCAAGATTTTTGATACTCCTGTGGATGTATCTCAATATAGAAAGGATCTTCAAATCCTGCTCGGTTAAGAGACTTTCTATAACAATGGTTAAACTGAAACAGTATGATCTGTTCACATATATAACTTATACTTGCAGATTTTCAAATCTATTGTAACCTCATAAAACTAATCTGATCAATATATCCTTTTAATACCTGTGCTCCACTTTTGTTCTGCTTGGTGATGCTATGCTTTGTTGCTCGATGTCTGCAGAACTGCTTAGCTCTTTCCTCAGCTTGATTGATCCGGACTGTATGAAGTTTTTCTTCATCAGTTTCTCTCCAGCATCCTCTTTTTCATTCACTCCCCTTAATTCATAATGAATTAAGTTTGTCTCTTAAATAGACATGATATCACCATTGTTAGGCTCTTAATTTTCTTGATCTTGGCGTGATCCACAATCTTAGACAATTAGATATAAAGCAAAACTTGTGTTTTATCTTGAAGAGATCTTCTTGCCAACTGGACAAAATAGCTTTAAATCCTTTACTTATCTCTCACTTTATCTTGTTGATGAAAACAATGGTAACTACCAGTTAAGTCTATATTTAGCTCTACCAGCTAGATATTTTGTCGTTTCTGAACTCCAGTTATTTTCGGTGTTCTAACTCTTTGATAGCTTCGGTCAACACTCCAGTTTTCCTCGCTCTTCTCCGTCGGTTTACACTATGAATCTAGATGTCATTTATGCTTGTGATTTGGCTCATCGATAATTTTCTTCGGTGTTCTTGCTCGGGCATCACTGTGACTTGACTTTTAGTGATCTCTGCCCATCGGGTTCCACTAGCCATCGGTGTTTGAAGTCACATTGTAAATGCTTGTCTTGTATACATTACTGAAAGCATAATATTTCTCTCTTTGATTCTCTGAAGTCTTTTGACACTTTGATTATAATCAATTAGACTATATCAAGTTGACATCAATGACAATACAATCCATTAACGGATTTAATGTCTTGCATTATCCTTCTGCATTTCGGTGATCAACTTAAAATCTTCAAACATTCAATTAGTTACATGTCATCCATTTGATGGACTTTCCATCCTTTGACTGTTGCAATGGCTAGAACTGCTCTAACTGAGGTATATCAATCAACTGGAGCAAAGGTTTCTTCATAGTCAATTCCTTATTTATGTGAAAATCATCTAGCTACAAATCTTGCTTTGTGTTTTTCTATACTGTCATCTGCAACATGTTTGATTTTAAATAACCATTTGGAAGAAACAACAAATTTCTCATTTGGCCTAGGTACTATCTCCCACACATCATTCTTTAGGATGGATTGATACTCTCTATCATTGCAACCTTCCATACTTCGTGCTAGAGAGCTTCTATAAAATTAGAAGGTTCTGATTTGATGAATTCACTCATCAAAGCTACATAACTAGAGAATCTCTTAGGTCTTTTACTTTCTCTACAAGTCCCTGATGGAGTGGCATAAGTTCTTGATTCTTCCATTTTTTTGGTAGCCCAGACTGGTCTCTTCTTAGGATTTTCCAATGATGTGATTTGTTCTTCATTTATATCTTCCTCAGGATACTCCCTCTGAATCTCAAGAACAGGATCCTCTTCTAGCTCTAGGGGGAAGTTTGAATTTCTGACTAAATAGAATTTTTGGCTCTTTTAAAGGTTGTCTTCCTCAAAAATCACATCTCTGCTTAGTTCAATTTATCTTTGACTAGGCACATATATTCTATAAGCTTTTGAGGTTTCACTACATCCTACAAAAGTACCTTTTCTCCCAAAAGGTTCTAGCTTAGTTCTTTTCTCTTTGGGCACATGAATGTAAACAAGACAACCAAATATCCTCAAGTGACTAATGTTTGTTTTTATACCAGTAAAGGCTTCTTCAGGAGTTTTGTCATCAATATGGGAGTGAGGACATATGTTCTAAATGTAGACAACATTACTAGAGGATTTTGCCCAAAGAGAAGTCTCTATGTTTTGATCAAGTAACATAGCCCTAGCAGCTTCTACAATGGTCTTGTTTTTCCTTTCAGAAACTCCATTTTGTTGAGTGTTGTAGGGTACAGTGAACTCCCTCTTAATCCCAGCATTTTTACAAAATCCTTTAAAAATATTTGATGTATATTCCCTCCCATTATCTGTCCTTACGGTTTTTACTTTTCTTCCAAAAGATTTTTCAGTAAGGGATTTGAATTCCTTATATATTTTAAGGATCTCCTGTGATTCTTTACATTTAAGGAAATAGATCTAGGTCTTTCTGGAGAAATCATCAACAAAGATTACATAGTATAGAAAGTCACCTAAGGTGGGTATAGACATGGGTCCACATAAATCCGAGTGGACTAATTCTAATTCATCTTTTATTTTGCTAGAACTATTTTGAAAAGACCCCTTAGTGTTCTTCCCTAAGGCATGCCCCTGAATGGTATTGTTTGAGTTTGGGTAAACCTATGACTAGTCCTTCCATGGAAGATAGGACACAAAAATTGAGGTGTCTTAATCTTATATGCCATATTTCATTAGAGTATGCAATTTCATGAATTAGGGCTAGATTTGGTTCAAAACATTACTCATATAAATAACCTTGTTTATGACATATTCTTTGAGCTTTCTTAATAGTAGAGTTCTTTGGCCATACAAACACTTTATTATCTATGAAGGTTACCCTATATCCATTATCTTCAATTGCAGATATGGAGATTGTTAGTAAACAGATTTGTCCTTCAACAACGAACATAAAAATTGACCCCGGAAGCCTACAAAGAAGAACAAATGTTACTAACATATGGATAAGTCATCATTGAATTGATGACTTTCCTCTGAATTGAGAGGTACAACTCCCTCTTAAAATATTTTCAATGAATTTTAAAATGTTGGTATGCTTTTCACCAGAAAGCAATAAAGGCATTCACATCTACCCATAACCATGAGATAGATGGAAAAACTAATATTTAGAATATAAAGAGAACAGAAAAAGGAATGCATATATTGCCCTTCCCCACACTCAACACGAGAAACAATAGAAAGGATGCATAATACATTTATGATAAAGTTAATTATTCTGAATTCACAGATTCAGGAATAACTATCTTTGTTTGATAAAATAACATTTGCATTGAAAGGATTACATAAACATCTGAATTTGCAATCTCAGAAAAATACAAACTAATACACAGATTAATCTAAATTTTACTTAATTTCTCAATACATGAATGAGTTCACAGACTCAAACCCGCACTCCACAAAACAAAAATGATGATTGCCAGAAAATGAAAAACTCCTCTTGTTGTCCCTTTTCTTCATGTTACCAATCCCTCTCCCTGTAGCACACAGTCTCTAGAAAAAGAAAACCAAACCCTGAACATGTGTAAAATTTCCTCTTTTATAGACCACTACCTTAGTTTTCAGTGTCTTTTTTGGTTATGCAACTGTTTCTTGGAAATTTTCTTTTAATTATATCTTATCTTCTCTTTTTGGGGCTGACACTATTTATGATAATTTATCCTTATCATAATGTTGTTTGCAAATATTTCACATTTGAAACATTATAAATGTAACATTATAATAATACATCCAATAGTAGTGGCATTGAGAATATAAAATATATCTTCATCTATATCACGTTATTTATTCTGTCATAGTCATTGTCCAACATTATTTTTTTTAACCTACTTGCACACATTCCTTTGTATCTCGCGAACCAAGACAATTTTTGAAGATCGCTCCAGTGAGAATCTGGAATTGGGTTTCCAAAAACATACTAAAATCTCAGCAAAATCCAACAGTGGAATAGCGAGTTATGCCCCCCGCAATATGAATGATTTTTTTGTGTTCAGAAAATTCACATTTGTAAAATCTTTATTTAATCTTTCTTCTGCATAATCATCTCATGATTTCTGGGATTCTTCTCAGCAAATTTGGCTTGTGAAACAAATTGTTACCACCTTTTACTTCATTTCACATCAATGTGAATTCCTCATAATATTATGTAACTTAGTTTATATGATTTTCAATTGCAAACAATCGAACAATTTTAGTAACTCTGTTTCTTTGTTGGGTTTGACCATGCTGGCATTTTTTCAAGCATTTCAAATTGATGAAATGGAGATCATTTTAGTCGTTCTTGATTTCTCTTATTGGGCCCCTCGAAGACAAGACCAAGTTCATCTGTAAATGACACTTCACATTATCAGCGCAGAATTTTGAATCATTTTGCACTGCTTTGAATCACTGTGCATCAACTAGTTGGTTGCAGCTTCATGCTTTGAGTCTACATTTTTGAACCATCATACCCGAACTTTAAAATGAACTATTGATTTTGTATTTGAAATCTTTTAACTTTGAATTCTGAATTTGGATTGGCCAATCAACATTTTGAATCTTGAGCCATTGAAACTTGGGATTCAAACTTGACCTCTGAATCTATGCACTGAACTTGGTTGTATTTGAACCATAAGAACCAACTTGAACCATTTTGAACCCTTTGAACCTCTTTGAACTTAGTTCAAAGGGGTTCAATACTCATGCTTAATAGATAAAATGTTCATCTGAGAAAGGATTGACATAGAGAAGACCTAAATTTTTAATTTTTAATTTTGGGTCTATATGGGGCTAACATTGGCTCTACAGGGGGACTACTTTTTCATGCAAAAATCATAGAACTTCTAGTATCTCTGGTCAAGGAGCAGTGCCATGGACCATTGGGAAAATAGAGTCATAAAGAAATGGAATGCAGGAAGTTGTTTGCAATGCGGGTGGAGGGGAGCAGGGCAGACGACAAGCCAAAACTGACACCAAGCCAAAATCTGAAAGCAAAACCAACAAATCACCAAAACTAGTGGCAATCCCAAAGCTTGAGAATTATTCTAACTACCACTACGCACAACAAAAATATATTTACAATATGTACATAGGGAGGAAAAATCCCTACCACAAGGACCAGAAGCAAGAAACACTTACACAAAGTCATCCACCAGCTGAGAGAAATAGGAGTCTTTTCATAGCAACCGATTGTGCCTTCTCAATGCAACCCCTATGAACTGTCATTTGATAACTCCATCAAAGCTACAAATCATATTAGTAGCATGCAGGAATTTCTTGAATAACCATTCATGCCCAAAAAGTCATTCTTCATTATAAATCTCTGCATTTCCCAAAGTCTTTTTCGTGGTATCCTCCAAGCAAGCTCTTATCCCTAGCTGAAAAAAAATAATGTTCAGAAACTTCTTCAAGAACATTTATGCGTTGCTCATGGTTGTTGCAGTGAAGATAATTTTTCTTTACATATTCATTTGCATCATGACTATTTTTAGAAAACAATGAAAATTCATCCATCGTAGGATCAAATCTCTCATTAAAGTTTACTTCCTCTCTATCAAGAATCAAGTCATTGTCAAACATGTAAAATATTTCATCTCTCCCTTTTACCATTGTATTATCACATATTTCAGCACTATTTTCACAATCCAAACAAGCAAAATCACTTAAGGGAGAATGAAAAGAAGATTCATTCAAAAACATCTCACTTTCATCTAGATTTGGAGTGATATCTAAACCAATCCAAGAGGAGTCCTCTAGTTGAAGAGATGAAAGGAATCCACCCATGATTTCTTCTTCTTCAGTGAGAAGGGTATTATTCAGCATTTGCACTGAGTTATTGACAAGTTGAAAGGCGTCTTTTGGATTTTTTTTTTCTAGTGGGGTTTCAGCCTGCAAAGAGTTCTTGCCAATGTGCAGCTCTATCTCACCAATTTTATTTTTAGAGTGACAAGAAACTTCAATGGGTTGTTCATGGATTACAAAACATGAAGAATTACCTTCAGCCATTTCGTTAAAGTAAAAGATTTAAACTCCTGTGGCATGTTGTTTTGAAGTTTTTCACAAATAGGATGTTTTGAAACAAGATAATTGTCATCACTTTCAAATCTAGAACTTTCTAAATCAGGAGACAAGAAAGATTCAGATGCACCTTTATCATCTTTATCCATGGGTTCTTGAGTGCCATTGTGATCATGAAAGACTGCATAATTGCTAGAGATGAAGTAAGATGATATTACTGGAGGCTCTTCATCATCGACTAACAGTTCTTCTTTCAGTCTTGCCACTCTTCTTTCATACTCCTGCAGATCTTTTAATTTATGATACCTTGCACAAAGACTTCTCCACCAAAGAGTACTTGCATAATCATCTTCCATGTTGATGTTATTTATGACAGCCCGAGAGATGCTTTCTTTGTAATAATTATCGAAGAACTCGTGCAACACTTTGTCATGCATTGGATAGATTTTGATAAGGGTGGGATTAGGCCTTGTCTTTTTCATGATCTTTATAACCGGCATGGTCGTCAATAGAGTCGCCAATCTCCTGCACACAAAGATACTTAAAAAATAACTGAGGAAATATATGCAACGCTAGCCTTCGATTCCTCTCCCCAATAGAGTCGTCAAAAATTTGTTAGTAAACAGATTTGTCATTCAACAACGAACATACAAATTGACCCCGAAAACCCACAAAGAAGAACAAATGTTACTAACAAATGGATAAGTCATCATTGAATTGATGACTTTCCTCTAAATTGAGAGATACAGCTCCCTCCTAAAATATTTTCAATGAATTTCAAAATGTTGATATGATTTTCACCAAAAAGCAACAAAGGCATTCACATCTACCCATAACCATAAGATAGATGGAAAAACTAATATTTAGAATATAAAAAGCACAGAAAAAGGAATGCATAGATTGCCCTTCCCCACACTCAACATGAGAAACAACAGAAAGGATTCATAATACATTTGTGATAAAGTTAATTATTCTCAATTCACAGATTCAGGAATAACTCTCTGTTTGATGAAATAACATTTGCATTTAAAAAAGTTAATTTTTGGGCCAGACTACGATGTCTCCTTTCGTTGCCGATGTCCCTGCCACTAGGGTTTCTGCCGCTGCAGCTGCCCCTGTCGTTGGAAAGTCTTCTGCAGGTCATCAAACGCCCCTTCACTCCAGTGGTCAGTTTTCTGGTGGTCTGGATGTTGAGCATGCTGCGTTTGAGTCTCTAGCCATTGCCTCTCTCATTCCTTCTATTGTTCTGGGTACTTGTGCAGGGAAAGCAGACGTTGCTTCCCTTTTAGTGTCAGGGGTATCGGCCTCTGCTACTATGTGTAAGGGTGGGGTTAAGAGCCCTCGTGTGGTGTTTGCTGAGCCCTCTTCTACCGCTAGGGAAGTTGTTGTGTCGACGTTGGGGGCCGACTGTCGGCATGTTCTTGTCCCTAATCTGATATCTATTGTGGTTGATCTCGATGTGGAGGAAATAGATCACAACATCTCTATTTTTTCTTCCCATGCCTTGATTGCAATTTTAGAGGTTTTTGGCCCAGTCTCCTGAAGCTTCATGAGTGGATCTCTAATCACTGGGAACCTATTCATGTGAACATGGTGCATATTTATCCCTTGGCTAAGGGATATTTTATAGAAAAATTTGAAGATGCCTCGGACATAAATAATCTATTGTGCAATCATTTTTTCAGCTAGGAGGAACGATTTATGCTCATAATTTAGCCCTGGCATATCGATATTAACCCTATCTTGGATTCTTTCATCGGGTCTCCTATTTGGGTCTGTCTTCCTAATCTTCCACTGCATTTATGGATTGACTCTCTACTTGAGGGGATTGGTAATGCTCTTGGGGAATGTTTACTGGTGGATGGTGATTCCCCTGACATCCTTCACTCTACTTATGCTCGCATTCTTGTGGATATTGATCCTTCTAAGGGTCTTCTTGCGGAGATAGTGATCAACTCCTCCAAAGGAAGATGGATTCAAACTTTTGATTGTGAAGGGATTCCCTTCAGATGCAGAAGGTATTTTAAAATTGGGCATATGGCTTCTCAATGTGGATTAGGTAAAAAGAAAACTACTACATCTTGGTGGAATGGCGCTTCTGTTCAACACTATTTGGTGGAAAAGATGCATGTTTTGTCGAAACGTTTCTCCTAGGTGGCAGCGCAAGTCCCCTTCATCCTTCTGGTTTGGATGCGGCTCATGTGTGTTCTCTAGTGAAAGCCTCCCCGATTGATCTGTCACCTGGTTTGGAGGGGATTGCAACATCTTTGGCCTCCCCTGGTGATGCGGGGGTGGTGGCGGCTAATGGTTCAATGGATACTTCTCTTGCAGGTTCTACTGGTATTTTGGCTAACTATGTTGGTAACCATGTTCGCTCTGGTTTGGATGATGATCCTCTACATTGGCAGGATGAGGCAGCTATAGTTGAAGAGGGTTGGATTACAGTTAAAGGAAAAAAAAATTAAGATGTCCTCCTCTTTTGATATGACTCTTCGCTCCCATCAAAAGGGTGCTAAAGGTAAATCCTAGATTTGGATTTGTTTTTAGCTTGGGTTTGCATGAAGGTTGTTTCATGCATTGTTTCATATAGGTTGTGGGTGCTTGTTGTAAAACCCTTGATGTGGTCTAGATCCATTCCTTGTAGAGGGAATTATTGAATATCTTTTGTGACCTTTTTGTACAGGGTTTCGGGGCCCCTTCAAAACCTATATTTACCTCTATCAAAAACATTTGCATTGAAAGGATTACATAAACATCCAAATTTGCAATCTCAAAAAAATACAAACTAATACACAGATTAATCTATATTTTACTTTATTTCTCAATACATGAATGAGTTCACAGACTCAAACCCGCACTCCACAAAATAGAAATGATGATTGCCAGAAAATGAAAAACTCCTCTTGTTGTCCCTTTTCTTCCTGTTACCAATCCCTCTCCCTCTAGCACACAGTCTCCAGAAAAAGAAAAACCCTGAACATGTGTAAAATTTCCTCTTTTATAGACCACTCCCTCAGTTTTCGGTGTCTTTTTCGATTATGCAACTGTTTCTTGGAAATTTTCTTTTAATTATATCTTATCTTCTCTTTTTGGGTTTGACACTCTTTATGATAATTTATCCTTATCATAATGTTGTTTACAAATATTTCACATTTGAAACATTATAAATGTAACATTATAATAATTCATCCAATAGTAGTGGCATTGAGAATATAAAATATATCTTCATCTATATCACGTTATTTATTCTGTCATAATCATTGTCCAACATTATTTTCTTTAACCTGCTTGCACACAGTCCTTTGTATCTCGCGAACCAAGATGAATTTCGAAGATTGCTCAGGTGAGAATCTGGAGAATTAGGTTTCCAAAAACATACTAAAATCTCTGCAAAATCCAACAGTGGAATAGCGACTTATGCCCCCCGCAATATGACTATTTTTTTGTGTTCATAAAATTCACGTTTGCAAAATCTTTATTTAATCTTTCTTCTGCATAATCATCTCATGATTTCTGGGACTCTTCTCAGCAAATTTGGCTTGTGAAACAAATTGTTACCACCTTTTACTTCATTTCACATCAGTGTGAATTCCTCATAATATTATGTAACTTAGTCTGTTTGATTTTCAATTGTAAACAATCGAACAACTTCAGTAACTTTGTTTCTTTGCTGGGTTTGACCATGCTGGCATTCTGTCAAGCATTTCAAATTGATGAAATGGAGGTCATTTTTTCATTCTTCATTTCTCTTATTAGGCCCCTCGAAGACAAGACCAAGTTCATCTGTAAATGACACTTCACATTATCAATGTAGAATTTTGAATCATTCTACACTGCTTTGAATCACTGCGAATCAACTAGTTGGTTGCAGCTTCATGCTTTGAGTCTGCATTTTTGAACCAGCATACCTAAACTTTGAAATGAACTATTGATTCTGTGTTCGGAATCTTTTTTGAATTCTGAATTTGGATGGGCCAATCTGCGTTTTGAATCTTGAGCTAGTGAAACTTAGGCTTTGAACTTGACCTGTGAATCTTTGCACTGAACTTGGTTGTATTTGAACCATAAGAACCAACTTGAACCATTTTGACCGCTTTGAACCTCTTTGAACTTAGTTCGAAGGGGTTCAATACTCATGCTTAATAGATAAAATATTCATCTGAGAAAGGATTGACATAGAGAAGACCTAAATTCTGAATTTTTTAATTTGGGTCTATATGGGGCTAACAGAGACCAAGTTCCTTTTGATGCCTTGGACAAACAATACTCTAGTGAGTTGAATGGAGATGTTGAACTTTAATTTGATGGTGCAAGTTCCAATACCTTTGACTGGATGTGCAGACTCATCTCCAATTGTCACTTCCTCATCAGTTTCTTCTATCATGGAGTCTAGGAGTTCCCTGAACCCCGTGATGTGTCTTGATGAACCACTATCTATAACCCAAGTGCTGGAATTATTTTATACTTGATTTGAAAGTGTAGAGTAGAATACATATTTCTCGAATTCATGCTTTTTTTTGGAATTTCTTACTTTGGCATATGGCGCTTGTTGCTTGGTTCTGTCAGGACATCTATCTGCATAGTGCCCATACTGGTCGCATCTGAAGCATTGGATGTGAGAAACATCTTTCTTGGATGAACCCTTCTCATGGTAGCTTTTCCTATTCTTCAAGTATTTCTTCTTTCCTTTCTTGTGAGAATTTGCATTCAAGACATAAAGATCTTCATCTACATTCTTCTGATTGAATCCTTTCTTTGTCTGTCTTGATTCCTCTTGAAGACGGTCTGATCTTAGCCAGTCAAATTTTGGAAATTTAGACCTTGCACTAATGCCTTGAACAAATGTCTCCCAGGAATTTGGTAGACCATCTAGGGCAATAAGTGTTAGCTCCTTACTTTCAATCTGGTATCCAAGTGTTGATAGTTGATCCCTTAGTGTAGATATTCTCATAAAGTATGCATTGATAGACTCTCCTTTGTTCATACTTATATGATTGATTTCCCTCTTTAGAGGCAAAGTCTTGCTGAAATTATTTATTCCGTATGTGCTTTCAAGTGATTTAAACATATGATATGCAGTCTCATGTTTTCTCAAAATTTGCACGATATGATCTCTAACTCGATCAACTATGATTTTCATGGCCTTTTCATTTCCTTCAATCCATGTCGTTTTCTCGAGATCGTTCTCCGGTACTACTTTATTTTCTTTCACAAATGACTCAACTCTATTTTCTTTTATTATCATCATAATCCTGAACTTCCATGATGAGAAGTTATTTTCTCCTTCTAGCCTATCTTCAAATCAAATTACAGTTGCCATAAAGGAATGTAATGTTCTTTAAATCTAATTTTTTCAAGTTCAATTGCTGCTAGGATCCTTCTTAACTTGGCTCTGATACCATGTAAATGCAAATCGAACCTATATCAAATTTAAGTAATAGAACAAATTCTTAGTTGTTAGTGTTCTATTGAAAGCAATTTATACATCTATATTTATATCACTGTATATATGATGATCTTTAATTATTATTGAATCTGAACATTGAATTGTTACTATTTTGCAGAATACTTAATCAAGGCCTTATCACTTGTCAATTACTGTGCTTAGCGATTGATTAGCATTCAGTGGGAACGGTATAAATACCGTAGCAGTAAGGGTGAGTAGTCATGTCTATGATAGACGTGACTCCTCAAGGAGTCACGCCTATCATAGGCATGACTTTTAGTAACCACTGAATGTTTTGCTCATACCCGAATCATACAATCAAGGTCTCTTAATAATAATCGGTAGTTAACTAATAGTTGATGGTCAACAAATGAAATCGGTTCGATTCATTTATGAATCGTTATTTATAATATGTAGTTGTTCCTTGGTTCTAAATAGTTATGATATAATAATGATAATCATTATCATTATACATTTTATATATATATATATATATATATATATATATATATATCATAATAATAATGATAATAAATATCAATATATATATACATAATAATGATAATATCTATTTTATATATATATCATAATTTTATCTATTCTCGTAAAATCAATATTTTATCTTATCGAAACTACAAATATCGACAATTTCTGCAACTGTACATGTACACATTTATACATTTATATTCTGTATTATAGAAGATAAAAATTATGTATAAGGAAGTTTCTATGGGAATAAAGATGTACATTGAAAGTCTTGAGGAAGGGGATTCAGATATCTGAACATAAAAATATGAGTGGCTGATGTGATTATATTGCATTATTCGATGAGCTAAGTGACAAGATTTGCTTAACAAATAAATCAGAGTGCCAAGGCCAAGCCTAACGATTCTTGGATCTGGTATCGTGGGCAGTGATGCATTTGCATCAATCAATATGGGTTTCCCAACATAGTGGTTTGACTTTATTTTGCAGGTGGCTGCTAAAACCAGTTTTTTCCCACATAAGAATGGAAAAGGTTAAAAATTATAATAAACTAAAAACCCATTTTCAAAACCTGCCTTACTGAAACTGATTTCATGTTTAGTCTGTCTTCTCGTGATATACAATCCAAAAGTGAGCATGTCGCTCATCAGTAGGGAAACCATCTGAACAGCAAGTGTCTATAATTTGCATGACTTCTAATGCAGAAAAAAAAACCTAATAGATTCGACTACAACATTTGTGCAGAAGCACATAAAAGAAATCTGTAGAATCATCTGCAGAATTTATGTTAATCTGGATTGCTAGGTTACTTGACAAATTAAAGGTAAAGGAAATCAAGAGGCATGTGTTGGGCCATGATGCCTCTAATTTCTATACCCATGTATGACTGCAACAATGTGATGTCTCCTTTTTGAAATGGGATTTAATAATATTAAGAAAAGAATATAGAAGCCAGGGAATATGCAACTGCTGTCATGCAGCTAGTAGTATAAACAAGTAAATGAATAAAATTAACACCATTTTCGTAAAGATTCATTATTTGTTCTTTATGGTCCTAAATCCAAGAACAATCAATCTATGAACCTAAATTTTAAGCAGTCATACAACATTCAAACTTCAGTGCACCCTGTTTTTAAGCCACTAAAGAATTTAAACAAAGACATGTGGATATGCCAATCAACCACTGATTCATTGCACAGAAGCTTAAACCACAATGCGATTTTTATAAATAACTAATTTTACCATAAGTAAACAACCCATATAGTGGACTGTACAAAGATTAAAAGTCAGCAGGCAAGTATCAGAAGAGGGAGTTGAAGAAATACAGTAATTTGTGTTTAATAATAACATGATCTTAAGCTGAAGCTATAAAAAAGGTTGTCATGGAAACTTTGCCTAGTGGGTTTAACGAGTGCAAACAATACAATTCAAAAATGAGGTGTTATTTGGACACAAGTATTGGATGGAGGAGAACTAGAGGGGGGGATCGTGGTGAAGCTGTATTCAGATATTGTGCCAAAGGCTGCTGAGAATTTCAGTTTCTTTTCTTAAGTAAATCTTCTTAGGAAACTGCTCACACTTTGGGCTGTTAACTGCCAGCGACATTCTATCTTCAAGTTGGGAGAAACAATACATTTACTTCAACTATCTGTCAAAAATTTGGGTTCCTTAATTCTTTAAAAGTAAAAGCTTAAGTGACACTGATTCTCCGATCAGTGCTGCTTATGCTTGCTTTATAGTGAGGGCATCATAATCTGTTGCTCAGGAGGACCACAAGCTGATGCACAGACTGGCAGTTACAGATTTCATTGCTGGAAAGTCAAATGCTCTCAGATAAAACTCAAGAATTTGAAAGCCAACATATTCGTCTTATGTGACTTGGTACCCTGAGCTCCAGGGAACAGTATGTATATATTCAATGTTCAAGTTTAAGAGAAAAGGACAGATTTTGATGAATCATGATATAGCTACACGAATAGTGTTTTTGCTTGCATGACTGAGAAGAATGCAGGTTACTGATTATGTTGTTGTTGTTGTTTATGGAATGTTTTATATCAGATTTTGAAGTACCAGTCCAAGGAAGGTTGCACATTTAATAACCAGATGTATAATCAAGTTTTACACATCAACAGAGTAATTCACAGATGTTACACATGAGGTTAGTGTTGCAGAGGTTCCACAAGTTCAAAAATGCCTTACAAGTAACATTCAGAGTAACAGGCGTGGAATGCTCTACCTGTGCCTGTTCTGTAGAAAAGGTTGTGAGACGAATTCCAGGAGTTGTTGATTCTACAATCTCTGTTCTCAATAACAGAGCTCTGGTTATTTATCAGCCTGCATCTTTGAATGTAAGTTGTTTGAAAGGCTACAAAATTCAGATACTTAAGCGGCTCTGCTTGTAGTATAAAAGTACAATCTTTGTGTTGCTTTCAGGCTAAATATATGTATCTTTCTGAAGGGAAAGATAGGCTTTAAATAAAATAGCATTTCATAATTATAAAGCTCTGTTTTCTTGTACATTTTTTAACTGTGGTGGTAAACATTCTAAGCTAACATATATCCGACAATAGCTTGATTTGTGAAAAGGAAAAACATATACAGAAGGAAATTTGCTTGTGGTCTAAAAGTACAATCTTTGTGTTGCATTCAGGATAAATATATGCATCTTTATGAAGAGAGAGAGAGACAGTGATATACTGATACTACAGAACCTAACAAAAACGCAAACACCAAATATGACTACCATGCAATATACAACAAATAAACATCAACACATTGAACAAAGTATATTTTGTTAACCTTTAAAGTTGCATGGACGAAAAACCCAAATCCAAAAGATTTGAACTTCTTTTAGCTTGAATTTACAAACAAGTTGTTCCTTAATATAATGACAATGTCTGCCATGTTAAAGCCACCAACATAAGCTAAACATATTTTGTTGTTTTGGTGATGCATGACAAGATTCACTATTTTCTCTTTACCAACTGTGCAATTAAAGTTAGCGTTGGCATAAAAGTTAGACAGACAAGCTTCAAAATTGGGCATTCAAATAAGCATGGTTTTAGCACCTGCAGGGGTACTGTGGAGAGGTACTGTGGAGAGGGCATGCTGCCCCTATTCTTATGCCCTAGTTGGTCCCACGCAACTTGTTTCATTCCCAGAGAGGAAGCTGCAGAAACATTTTATGTTGGAAATAAATTAATTATTCCAACGACCACTGTCAGCATTAACAGCTACCAGCACAGTAAAGCTGGAAACTTCCAGCACCATCCAGCCTACCCAGTCCCATCCAGAATATGACTACAACTTTCTGGAGTATTCTAAAACTCTATTTAAAGAGGCAGTTGTAATGTGTTCAGTATCAGATCTTTATCTGATCATCATAGTGATCAATAGAGGATCCTCTCTGTTTCTCTCCAAGGGTGTCTCCTCTCTACCTTATCCATTCTCTATGCTCTGTTTTGTTTTTCAACATATCTGGTTTTTTCAACATGGTATCAGAGCCCATGGTAGAAGATCTTGGAGAGCCTAAAGAGCAGAGTAGAAATGGTGTGTTGCAGAGGAAGTCATTTCAGTTTGGTTGAGCTGTTTGAAGTTGCAGATCAAGAAGAAATTGTTGTTAGGAGATCACCCAATGTTGTTGCAGCCAAACAGTTAAAAAAGAGTTTGTCTCTTATGTTTTTGTCTGTGTTTCTTTTCTTATTGTACTGCGAAGTTGATATTTCCCTGAGCTGGTATGAGTGGTTTTTCAGACCGACAATTTTCGGTGACTAATAGTTTTTTTTTCTGGTCACAGTCTTGCTTTCCGGTGGTTTTGTTGAATTTGAAACAGCAGCCTCTGTCCAAACGGCACTGGAGGCATCCCCTATAACTATTGGTGGAAGGCAAGCATTTGTAGAGGAGAAGAAGCCAAATTCTGGTGCTAGAGGTCCAGCTACTCGAGGACAGCCTATTCCTGTCAAAGGTGCCTTCAGAAATGATGGAAATAGGGGACGTGGTGCTTATGGTAGTCGAGGGAATGGAAGAAGTGAATTTCCCAATAGAGGTGATTTTGGAAACAGGGCAGGGGTAATTTATATGGACGTGGCAATATTTCAGAGGACCCAGAAGGATTCCAAAGGGTTGAACAATTTCGGAATAGTGTAAGAGGTGGTAGGCTGAGAGAAATGAGCTGAGTTTTTTTTGGTCAGAAAATCTGGTCTGTGTCTGGTGTTGTGCGTCTCCCCCATTTTTCCCCTATTTGCCTCTGCCCACTTTATAGGGAGTGTTGGTAGAAATTAATTAAGGATGGTTTTCAAATATATTTTTGTTTCACGGTTGATAGTATTTGGGAGGTTCTTGAAAAAAGGCCAATCTCAAATTAGTGTGCAATCACTAAGTTGACAAATGTATTGTACCTGATTTGATGTAAGGGGTGCATTCTTGGTTGTACCTGACACCCCAGAAGTTTTTGGTTACTTATTGATGGACCATGTATCTCGGTAGATGGCTTTCTTTTCAAATGGTCTCAATAATCACGTTTCATGCAGGTGAAAATTGAGAAAAGATGATGGTTTCCCTGCAATGATGATTTATGGTCATTAGAACCAGTAAGTGCTTGGTTTGTGGTAATCCTGAAACCATTTATTGTGAGGTTCGTGGTCATCCTTAAACCACTTTCTTATTTCATCGGTGAGGTTTGTGGTGAGCTAAAACCACTTTAGTGCAAAGTTTGTGGTGACTGAAAAAGTACTTCAAACTTGCACATTGGTTAGGGGTAATCCGTGAAAACCCAACAGTGATTGGGGAAACAGTGTGAAGAATTTTATAAGTGAATTGTAAATGGATACCTAACAAGGCTATAAGTCAAGACCCATCATTTCTAGATTATGGGGGATATCTAAAACAGTTCGATAATTAATTTATTGAGGGATGTTGAAAATAAATTAATTATTCCAACTACCACTGTCAGCATTGACAGCTACCAGCACAGTAAAGCTGGAAACTTCCAGCACCATCCAGCCTACCCAGTCCCATCCAGAAAATGACTACAAACTTCTGGAGTATTCTAAAGACCTCTATTTAAAGAAGCAGTTGTAATGTGTTCAGTAGCAAATCTTTATCTGATCATCATAGTGATCAATAGAGGATCCTCTATGTTTCTCTCCTATGTGTCTCCTCTCTGCCTTATCCATTCTCTTTGCTCTGTTTTGTTTTTCAACATTGTGTCTGTATCTGGTTTTTTCAACATTTTAACATGCCAAGTTTTTGGTCAGTCCAAGCCAAACGTTTGTCCTGCTGAGTATTATAATTGCTTCTAATGCTCCAGTTATATTCTGGAGTCATAACAGCTTTCTGATGGCATGTATATGTCAATGTTGTATTTTTAATGTGTAATGTGATCTACATTTTTTTTTTCTAAACATGTCAAGCCTCGTATGACTAGTTGAAGTGATTGTCAGATATGGATTTTTTTTTCAGAACCTATTCTAGTTTTAAGCTATGCATGGTCTTTTCTGACACTATGATTTGTGTTGCCCAGCTGACAGGACCAAAATATTGTGACCAGTGTGGCTCGCCATATTTAAGAAAGAGCTCTAAGTTCTGTTCAGAATGTCAACCCAAGAGGATAGGCACATCTTTCATATATATTATATAACATTATTTTGTTGAAGTGCCTGGTAGAGAAGCAAAGGAGAAGATTTAGTTCTAGGGTTTTAGGAAGTATAGTTTTCTTGAGTAATCACCTATGAGCTTTAATATTTTAAAAACGTTCTCTAAATTTATTGAGTTCCACGGAAATCTTCAGGGGCGGTGTAGATAATAAAGCAGGGAGAAGGGAGAATTCAAGAAAGTTTGCCAGTGTTACTATTCTACTGTTAGCTCTACTACTGCAGTATGTGTGCATGTGGGGGCTCAGAGTGCACAAACAACACACTGGGCTACGAGCTGGAGTCCTCAAAAGACTAGGCGTGGAAAGCACTTGTGCATTCGCATTTGCCCATATAACGCCAACTGAGGAGGACTTTTGGAGTAGTCTCAAACCTCATTGCAGGCAAAATCTGGAAGATGCCCAACAGGATTTCAAGTGGAGAATGATGTAAAGGAGATTGAGAAAGAGCAATAATAATAGCCTGTGAATGGCCAAAATTTCTTACAGGCGGTTCCATTGCATAACACTCCTGTGGACCCTGATTCAGTGTATGGTATGGCCCAGTAGACGAATTTGGAGTACCTGATGATGCTGGATGTGGATAATTTGGTTTGGAGTTTCAGGAAAACAGCGGGGCTGCCCACTCCTGGGAAGGCCCACGGAGGAAGGGAAGATCCGATGACTCAGCTGAGAGGGCACTATGTGAGTTATAAACCCTTAAAACATCTGTTAAAAAGATTGGAGATTGATAAATCTGTCATTAGAAGATGCTGAAAACAGAAAGTGACAAAGAATGTCACCAACCTCAAACAAATGCCAATGACCTCTGTCAACCGAATTCCAAACACTACACAGCTCCATCAAACTGTGGCCTTTTATCAATTGCAGAAGGAGATAAGATTAAAACAAAACAAAGATAGAGATAGCACTGCAATCAGATAAAAACGCAGTGTACAATGAACCCAGACATTTGTTTTTGAACGTATCATTATTGAGCATCGAAGCGTAAAAATCGCCCATATGGGGTGAAATTCCCAGCCAATAATATTCTCAAAAATTAATTTTTTAATTATGTTTTGTTAAAAGTTTCACATGTATACTTTAATCAAGTTTAATATTTTTTTGACAAGGAGAATATCTGTACATTTGATTTGTCAGAAAAATAATTATTAATCAGTAGTTAATTGAAAATTCAGTTCATAGCCTATAGTTCTATGGGAACTAACAATAAATAAAAGTATATGGAAGCATCTTAGAAACATGTGCATGAGAATAAACTAACAAAATCTACATGGACACGTTTATATACTATTTCTAATTGAGGTGCATTTTATGATCATACATATAGTCCCATTTTGGCACTTTTTTATCTTATTGAAGTAAATGTGCTATCAATTGGGTACATTGAAATTATTATTTGGCCTCTTTCTATACTAATCATCAAATAAAATTAAGTTTTGTGTCTGATTGTAATTCAAGAATATCATACGTTGACATTTATATTTTTTACTAATGACAACTCGTATCCGTAAATTTAATCATATAGTTATCTATCTTAATGAAGCCAATTTCAACTACGTCAGACATAATTACATCAGATCATAACCATCCAAAATTCTTTGTTTATTTGTTTCAATATTAGTGAGTCCAGAGTAATGTGTATAGAAAAGATTGCAATAAAACTTTTAAGTTACAATTTCTTATCACAAATCAGAGCTCCAAAAATATTTAAACCTTATCTATCTTACCAAATTCAATTTCAATTACATGGAAAATTACATATCGAAAGTGCATATAAAAACGATTGTCAGATAATTCCTTACTCAGGATTTCTAAGCAATTTAGATCTCCATAAAGATTTAAACCCTTCGTAACACAAGAGGATAACTATATCAAGAACATGATAAATCAAAGTAATTATCAGCCCAAGATTATCCTCCACTACAAACCAGATAAAATATTGAGCTTCTGTGAAGATATATAGCTTGGACCGGAAAGTTGTAACCCTAATTGCGAGGGGTGTGACAACCAACACAAACCAAACGGCTACTGTGAGCCATACATATTCTGGTCCCAAAAGTAGGGCTACAGCTGTACCATATGCTAGCAGTATTGCCAGTAAAGCCTTCATAACAGCCATGAAACTGGTCTCAACCATGGGTTTGTCTTCGTTGTTTCCAAACACAGCAAACAAGAGTAGAATTGTTGCTCCAATAGAAGTGCCCAAGGCCACTGTATCAGCTAAGAAGAACACATAAAAGAGAAGTAAAAATAAATTGTATTCGCTCTGTGACATGAAATGTTTATTTTTCAGTGGATTTGAATTTCCACGAGAAGCTTTTTAACCTCCAACAAAATATATGTGAAATAAGTTCCTGTTATCTACCAAACTTCTCAATCAAAATTAATTGTGGTCGGAAAACCAATTCAATGAATTTCTTGATATCAATGTCCGGCTATGAAAATATTAAGGGAATGCTGTGATAAGAACTGGGTAAACATGATAAGCCTCAAATTGCTTTCAAGTGGCTTTTGCTCGGTCGAATGTCTAGATGGTTAGTTAAAAGAAAAGATTTTCAATATAGGGCCCTTCGTGAGAGAGACTAGGATGTCCATCAAATATTGCGAACCAAACTGTGATCCCCACAAACAAATGATTGATGAGCTACCCATATGGATAAAACTTTACAATCTGTCCTCAGAATACTGGGATCTTAAGACTCTGCAAGATATTGGTAATTAGTTGAGAAAATTCATGGTGGATGATAACCAAGAGGATAGGACATATGGGATGTATGCCAGGTTGTGTATTAAGATCAAGCCAATATACCACATCCCAAAGGAAATAGAAATCACAATGAAGTGGGGGTGGTGACGAAAAAGGGTGGAAAGAGAAGATCAAATCGAGATCTATCAAAGATGTAAATCAAAGGGGCATAGAAATGAGGATAGCATCAAGAGGAACTCCAATTAGAACCAGACATTGAGGGCATGTTAGAGAGGAACAATGGATTGAATCTGAGGATGGGGAAATGCCCACAGAGCTAGGAAAACAGCAACTGAGCTTAGAAGAGAAAGAGAACATAGATAAAGACCTGGCAGAGTCAAGATTGAGAAAGGATTTTCCCTGGGAGAGGACAATGAAGAAGAGAGAGACATTGCAAAGATGGGAGAGGAAGAGAAGGAAGATGGAAAAATAATAGATACAGAGACAGAAGGAGGAAGTGAATTTAAAGAAGATGAAGAAGGCATCTTGGAGGAATGAATGACAAGCAATCATAATCTAAATAGTAAAAGCCAAGACTAGGAAAAAGAAAGAAGGGCAAGAAATCTAATAAAGAGAAGCTGGAAATTGCAGGAAGTGCTACGGGACAAATGAAATGAGATCAGGGAAGGGAGTGTCCCTTCCCGGGTCACAATGAGGTCCATAATATGGAACTTAAAGTGCATTAATGCCCCTAACAAGAGGCCATGATCAAGCACCAAATTGATCAACCCAAAGAAGATATTGGGATGATGCCGGAAACAAAATTGTCCAAAGAAGAAGCAATAAAGCTAATGGAGAATGTAGACAATGGAAGGTTGTATTTATGGAGGCTTTTGGAGTATCTAGCTCAATAGGCATGATTTGGAACCCGAATCGGATCTCGGTAGAATCAATTGCTGAAGAACAAAATTGGCTGTTGATCAAAAGATAAAGTGCATTGGATGGAGGATGACATGTTCCCAATTAATTTATACGGACCAATAAAAACTATTGTGAAAAGAGATTTGTGGGAGAAATTTTCTAAAGTAATCTACACTCTCTAGGGTTATAAACTAATCCTTGAGAGGGACTTTAATGCTTCTCTAACAGGATCAAAGAAGAAAGGAGGATCGAAAACCACATCCCAAGTGAAGATGGGCTTCCTAAACTTTGTCAACAATAACCAGCTTTGGAACATGGTCCCAAAGAATGGTTTATTTACGTGGAACAACAGAAGGGGCTTCACATGTATTACAGAGAGGTTGGACAAATTTCTAATGGATGGAGACTCGAGAGTGGGATATGGTTGATGCCATGATGGAAGCAAGAGTCTTGCATTTGTCTGGCTCAGATCATTTTCCGGTCTCATTAACATTCACACTAGATGTGACTCCAACTAGATGCCCCTTTAAATTCAAAAATATGTGGCTAAGGGAAAGAGATCTGAAATCAAGCATCTAGAGCTGGTGGCCAAAGGATCCGTATCATAAAGGGTCTTGCCTGTTTTCATTGACAAGAAAACTGAATTATGTGAAATCGCAACTCAGAGAGTTGAACAAGTGGCATTTGAAGAACATATTCATGGAAAAGGAGAAAATAGAAGAGCGGTTAAGAGAAAGTGATAGAAAGGTAGTAGAATTGGGGATGAATGCAAAGATTTTGACAAGGAAAAGCAGTTGCTACACCAATACTCTGAAATTTTAGCAAAAGAGGAGATTTTATGGAGGCAAAAATATAGAGAGATGTGGCTAAAGGAAGGTGAAAAAGAAAAATTAGAAATTGTTCCACGATACAGCCAAAGAAAACAAGAGTTCTAATTGTATTGTAGAAATAGCACACCAGGATGGACATACGATGTCCACAGAAGCAGAGATGGGGAAGAGGCAACCAGATTTTTTTCAAGAACTACTGAACAAAATGGTGAATGTAGAAGACAGTGTCAGAGAAGAGATTGTAGAGTGTACCTGTTGTGAGGTTTTCACACCATCACCCCATTGCAAATGGGACCCCCTCTTTTTTCGTCTTTTGCTCCTGTGGTTCAGGATTAGTGAGTTAGGTTGGTGTTGTCTTAGTCAGCAAAGAAAGTTTGCAAGGTCTAGTCAGAGAAGTGAGAGAAAGATCAAAATCAGTTAGGTCCTTGGGCTTAAGTGGCGAAGTCTTGAGTTCATTTGGAGGGAGCTTGACATGGTCTAGAGGCTAAGTCTTGAGTGGGGGATGTCAATCAGATTGAGAGAGAATAATGAGAGGCAAAATCAGACTTCAACGTGAGTATGGGAAGCACCTTCAATCCCAACCTAAGGTCTTGTTTTCGGCAAAGGAAAATTGGCCAAGTCTGGATGAAGGGAGGTATGAGAGGATAGCGGGATTCCTCTGATTCCAGGAATTCCACCCAAGTTTTCTCCTAGTTTTGGAATCTCCGCCCTCATAAAAAGATCAAAATCTTGATGTAGCCTAGGTCCTTGAGTTGTGGAAGTAGAGAAATGAGGATCAAAGGTCAAGGTGATGAAAGTTTGAATGCTTGAAAGAATACGAAGATTATGAGCATCATGAATTCTGGTCGGAATTCCGCCTTGAAAATTCCTCTCTTTCCTAAATTTCCGCCCAGCCTAAAGTCCTAGATTTTGAGGGAAATTGAAATATCTAAGTGAGGGGAATAAGAATTAAGGATCAAAATGATGAAATGGGAGGATTCAAGAGCATTTTTTTAGACAGGTCCATGTGCATAAAGTCTGGTTGGAATTCCAGAGGAATTCCGCCCATGGAAATTCTTTGACTCCAAGATTCTCCGCCTATGGGTTTTGGGCTTCCTCTATAGCAGCGATCATCCGAATGACAAAGAAGTCGAAAACAAAAGACGAAGTAAGGAAGTTAGGCCGAAAGCCAGCATGAAATGGAAATGGCGGAATTCCTCTGATTAGGTATGCTTGATCGGTTAGATCAAATTTTTGAGATTTCATTCCTAGTTCATGCTAGAACCAGAGCTATAACCAATTGGATTCTTAGTTATTCATGCCTAAATAATCAAAATATCTTAAGAGAAGGAAACTAGGATTATGCAAAGTGAAGCTCTAATTCATATGGATTTCAGTAAATAGCTTGAAGATAACTTTCAAACTAAATAAAATCTGATTCAATCCTAGGGCTAATCTAACTCCTCAAAACTCGCAAGAATAAAGGATATTGGAAATTAGAATCCTAAGTAACAAAATCTCAATTCAAGCTTTAACTTTCTCTACGAAAGCAATCGAAATATCTTAAGGGAGGAAACTATGAGGCTTTGAGGTAAAATTCTAATCAATTTAGGCCTTAGGTGAAGGATTTTCATACTAATGGCAATTCAATTCTTTAATTAAGGCAAACTTGATCCACTAGTCAAAATTTGAAAGTCAAATCTAATTAAAGGATTTGTTATGGCAGGGAGGAGTAAGTCAAGAGTTAAGGCTGGGAGGTCGAAGAAGGATAGACAAGCTCAAGTGAGGAAGGACACCGAAGAGATGGCACCAAAATCCAGTTTCACCAAAAAAGCACAAGAAGATTAGAGAGACTAGTCTTGGACCTGTCAACATGATCCAAGTTAAGGATAGGATGTCTAGAGATCCAACTTCTAGGATGGCCAAGATGATGATGAAGAATGGGATAGTTCAAGCAGCCGCCTTCCCTCCCACCATGCAGTACATTGAGTTGGTCCTTGAATGCGCCAAGAATTATAACCCTCAAAAGAAGACAATCGAGTATGGGAGAGAAAAGAAGAAGATTATAACTGTGCTATCAAAAAAGGTCATCAAGATGGCTTTCAACATACCATCTCACGAGGGAGAAACCTTCATCACCAAAGAGCAAGCCTTGAAACACTATGATGATCAAGTGGATGCATGTGCAAAGAGGATGAACGATGAATGGATGGTTGAGACATGCAACCATTACTCCAAAATCTTGAAGTTGACCAAGCTAACTATACTGAACTTCAAGCAAGCAGATATTGGTGATCTCATTGTGATGCTAAACCGAGTGATGGGAGAACAACAAGGAGGCACTTTCAAGCCTTGGATGTTCTACTTCATAGATAAAATCTCTTCAGGGGAGGTGATGTTATGGGAAAACATTATCAGTGATGACATTGACCACCAGCTAAAGACGACGACGGGCACTAAGGCATTTTACATGACATCCTACCTTGTCTACATGCTAGCTATGGTATTCAAATATCAAGGATTGGCAAGTTTGGGAAGGTGTGGAACAACTCAAGGAGAATAGTTAGTGTATGAATGCTATCCACAGCTATTAGGAATGGAGATCTTTATTAGAGATAATTCAATGTTCTTTATTTGTGTTATTCCAAATATTATCTTAAGTAGATATATATGTATTTATATATTTGCTGAATTATAATTGTAGAGATATGTATTTCGTATGTTACTGTGGTAATAACACGCACATTGTAATTGATGTTATTCCACAGCCACATACGATAGTATATAAATGATATAAGAGTCATGTCTATGTAGAGACATGACTGTATGTGGCTACGAAGAACATGTACAGTCATGTCTCTACATAGACATGACATGACCTTAAAGCCCTTCAACCCTTAAAGCTAGTAGCCCACACCAGTCACTATTTTGTCCTTTTCTCCAACATTACCCAAATAACTAAGGAAACTAAAACATGATTCAGATACCCTTTTGGGATCTTTAAATCCTCCCCAAGATTTAGTATATACTCCTTTGGACCATACCCAAGATCCAATACTCATGTAACCTCCAAACT
>MU223207.1:1956753-1974246 GCA_018584345.1 Thuja plicata | reverse complement strand
TGAAAAACTAAGAACAAAGGAGGGGAGAGAGAGAGAGAGAGAGAGAGAGAGAGAGAGAGAGAGAGAGAGAGAGAGAGAACAATTTCACTCACTTGAAACACCTATGTACTAGGAGGGTATTAAATTGTAATAACTATGTACGTAAGGTTGGAAGATTGCAGAAAAAATCATGGATGGCCATTGAAAGAAGCAAAGGCAACCAATCGGCCATTTAAAACAATTCATGGGAGACCATTGAAATAAGCTATTTTACTGGAGGGAAGAGTAGAAAAATTTTGCTAATTTGCAATGGCCCGAAGCGAAGGGAGCAACTCTACTTCCAGATGTATTTCAGGTTGCCCATCTATACAGTTTGGTGAAGAAGGGTGTGCATTTTCTAATTCCTATTGCTCAAATTGTTACCAATTTGTGCCTCCTAAATACTGTGAATATTATCATACATGTCTTTTATACGAACTTCGCGGGGTGAAGGAAGAAAACAAAATACTTACGACAGAGGGTGAGAAACAATTTGGAATTACTGAAATCTGCGAGAAGAGATGAGATTATTGCGAGAAGATGGGGAAAATCAACTTGGTCAAATTATCCAAGCCCTGAGACAACAAATTTCATCATTGTGTGTAGAGAGCGAGAACCAATTGGGAACAATTCAGAGAATGCAAAAAGAGATTGAAATCTTGCGTGCAGAGGAAGCGAAACAAAGTGAGAGTGCAGAAGAGGAGATTGGGTTACTTCAAAAAATCTCAAGCGAAGCATTGGATAATCTAGATGTCACAATCTGTGCTTCTGATGGTTCAATATTTCAAGCGCATTCTCTCATTGTCTCTCTCTCTCTCTCTCTCTCTCTCTCTCTCTCTCTCTCTCTCTCTCTCAAGTTATGGATAATAAAATGAATAGTTTTTACTTCTTCAAAACCCAATCGGGTTTTGAAGTACTTTTTTCTTTTCAGTTACCGATCGGGTTTTGAAGTAATTTTTTCTTTTCAGAACCCGATCGGGTTATTTGAGATTTAGAAATCCGATTGGGTTATGGCTCGGGAAGAGGCTTGAAAAATGACCCAAAGGCTTGGAGGCTCATTTTCCCTCCATTTTTATTCTTTTAGACATTTTTTCATCTTGTAAGATGATTTCTTAACTTTATCTTCGTCAAGTTTACAATTTGTCAACTGGGTAGCTTTATAATTTTCACCATAATATCATACGTCTTCTTAGCTTTCTAAACATATAAATTTTTATATTTTTGGACAACATTAGCATAGTAAACTTTAATTTTCTTTACCAGTGTCTTGATTGTACTCACAGACATATGTCTACTATTTTTTAATAACTTTTGAAATACTTAATAAAATTACAAATAAATTACATATTATTGTTCTACACTTGATTCTATACACTTTTTAAAAAAAAATTCATTTTCGATTATTTTGATGCAAGTTATGCCCAGCGGACGAATAGGTACCAAATTTTCAAGATGCGATCACTTCAAAAAATCACAGAAAAAAATACTCATCAGAAAATTACAAAAAAATGCACAACTTCTAGATCTCACTCTTAACTATAATCCTACCAAAGGGATTTAAAAAATATTGAATATAACTATACCTTTTGTACCGCGCATGGAAACAGCTATGTTATGTTTTTCCAAAAAAATTAGGAACATGTTTTCGTGCACGTAAGGTTTGACCCTCTTAATCTTATCAGGTTTTAAAATAAATTAGTGTTATAGAAACTAGATTCAAAGTACTACAATTTTTTATTTTTTACACATCTTCTTATTTTGAGTGCATGACCCTCAAACTCCTGTTCCAAGTTCAGGTTTACCCGATTTCAAAAAAAAATGTGTCCACTTATACCCCCCTTTTTGGTCCACAACTTGGTGCACACACCCAACTATCATACAATAGTTATCGTAACACATATTTAATATATATGTGTTACGATAACTATCGTACGATAGTTATCGTAACATTTAATCACCACTATATAATCGATATCGACTATGGTCGATTTCATTTGCAATAGTTACGTATAACTATCAATGATAGTTATCGTAACATATGGTATCAACCATATTTAAATTCGATCCAATACATATTAAATATATTATATGCAATCGACTATTATATATATATATATATATATATATATATATATATATATATATATGTGTATGTATATACATGTGTATGTATATATGTACATGTGTACATATGTTATCACATATACATATAGACATGTGTATATGTGTGTAATTGATTTAAATGTAATTGATTTTACTTTGAAATAATGTAGTGAAATGTATACTTTCATTTTATTTTCAATTAAATTCTAGGAAAAAATATATGTAGGCTTCATCTGACAGTAAATAAAATCTTTCAGGTACATACATATATATAGATCTATCAAACATATTATTACACATCAGACATGGCAGATGCACCGATTCCCCCTGAGGAACTATTTACACACACTAATAGAAAAATTCAAAGGTTGCAAGATTCCATTAATAATCCGACTAGCTCTACTGTCTATAAGAGCACATGTCAATCCATACTTACTAGTTTGGTTAGCATTAGGGATGATATTCATGGTACCACTCCCTATGACCCAACTATTATAGAGGCCATACTTGAGAGGAAGAGACAAGAGGTTGGCTCTGGTCTTTCTCTCAAGGAGGTACAGGCTTTAGTGCCTAAAGTGACCCTGAAAAGGGAATTTTTTCCCTCTTATGCAGACTTATAGTATGTGAATGGATATCAAGTTATGAGGTGTTAGGATCCTACTATATTAGCATTGATATACCCACGGTTTCTAGCTGCTCATGGTCATTATCCAAATAATGACCATATTCCATTGTACTTTACACAACAGATTTTTGTTGTAGTTCGTTTAGGGAGGGTAGTTAATTACACTGATTTTCCAGGACATCTAGGACAGGGGTGTGGAAGACTTGCTGTTAGAGACGCTTATCATCCAACAGATCGCCGGAACCCAGTACACAGGGCCATTGTTGGTTAGAGGGCACCTACGATAGCTCCTTCATTGGGTCTTGTTGCAGATGATGTTATCTGTAGCGCCTAGCTTCAAGGTGTGATTGATAGTGTGGAGGATATTGCATTAGCTAATACATCCATATCGAGCGATCAGGTTGGTCAGTACTTGATGTCTCGACGACACTCCATATCGTTAGTTGGAGCATCCTCTAGCGGGACTATACATGACATGTATATTGTAGTGGCCATCCCTTCACATTCCAGCCTAGAGGGACTTACAGGAGAGACGACATGGGTCACATTGTCTAGTTTGGCTAAGGATCTTTTGGATGCATATGCATTTATAGTAGCAGAGCATGATATCCCCATATCGAGCATTAGAGCTCGTGTGGGTACTGTCAGATACGCCTAGCTACATCGTTCTCACCTAGACCGTGGCCATAATGGCAGTGCTCATGAGGATCCACCTACTGACCACTCTATTGCTGCAGAGGGAGAGGCACATTGTACAGACCCTTTAGTAAGTGTAGGGCACCAGTTCTCTAATGTTGGCCTTGAGGATGTTGACTTCAGCATGGCCACTATAGGTTACCTAGATTTACTGACACATGATGATACGACTTCCATGCCATCTCATTTGGTTAGTCTGTTGCATTCATCATTAGAGAGACATGTGCAGTCTACGCATGTTACAAATGCAGAAATGAGCTTGGACCAGACGCAACAAAATCTTGATATCTTGGTTGATAGGATTGAGGCTAGGGAGTTTGAGTACTAGATCAAGTGCCACCATCTATACAGGTATAAATTATCAAATTATATATATTTAATGTTACAATTTAAGTTATTTAAAGTTGCAACATTTCATCTAGATGCATGTAAATTTACTTTTTTTCTCTACCAGGATATGCCTCTTGTTACTCCTTCTTTAAGCACTAATCGTGTACGTCATCGAGACTCACTCAATGATGACATTAGTAGTGGAGAGGTGAGTTTTTAATTTATTGATGTGTGTATGTGTAGTACATGTTTTTCCACACTTTATAACATGTTTTCTTGTAATATCTTATCAAACTTAAAAAGGTGTGTGTGTGTGTGTGTGTGTATATATACACACACATATATTTCTCTTTCTCTGTAGGGATCTGCACATCCTTCACAGCATGATAGCCACTCTAGGCATGACCGCTTAGCGAGGAGTTGTCATGATGAGTCCCAGGCACATTCATACATATATTTCTCTTTCTTTGTAGGGATCTGCACATCCTTCACAGCATGATAGTCACTCTGGGCATGAGCGCTTAGTGAGGAGTCGTCATGATGAATCCCAAGCACATTCATATCTGCTCTAGACATATTACATACATACATATTTTTGATGTTATATTATTTCATTTATATCTACTCTAGAGTCGATTGACATGTATGTATTGTACACTTTGATTTATGTTTGACATGATTGGTCCACATGTTTCATGCTTACTGTTGAGCATTTTTTTTACACAAGTCAAATTGCAAGGATCTCGAGATTCGATTTCCTCTCTTGAAAGAATAACGAAGTTATTCCCAAGGTTCTCTGGGTCGGGTCACAACCTGCTTGGTTATTCAGTTGAAGATAAATGTGAATGTTTCATGAGGAGGCCTTTGCTGGTATGTTCAAGACATCAAACTGCAAAATAACTTTAGTACTTTTTGGTATTTTCCATGTTAACAAAGATTGGTGTTTGAAATAAAAATGCAATCTTGTATTTTCAAGATGATTACTTTCAGATTTTACTACAGAAATTAAAAGGAGCAAGGTAACTAGGAATAAAGAAAATTGTTGAAATGAAATCCTACGGACATAAACTATTGTAAACCCTTCCTTGCGAATTGAATGGTGGGGAGATTTGGAACCAACCCATAAGGTATAAATCAGACAAAGTCACAATTTTATACCCAATGTATGTATTGTACACTTTGATTTATGTTTGACATGATTGGTCCACATGTTTCATGCTTACTGTTGAGCATTTTTTTTACACAAGTCAACTTGCAAGGATCTCGAGATTCGATTTCCTCTCTTGAAAGAATAACGAAGTTATTCCCAAGGTTCTCTGGGGTCGGGTCACAACCTGCTTGGTTATTCAGTTGAAGATAAATGTGAATGTTTCATGAGGAGGCCTTTGCTGGTACGTTCAAGACATCAAACTACAAAATAACTTTAGTACTTTTTGGTATTTTCCATGTTAACAAAGATTGGTGTTTGAAATAAAAATGCAATCTTGTATTTTCAAGATGATTACTTTCAGATTTTACTACAGAAATTAAAAGGAGCAAGGTAACCAGGAATAAAGAAAATTGTTGAAATGAAATCCTACGGACATAAACTATTGTAAACCCTTCCTTGCGAATTGAATGGTGGAGAGATTTGGAACCAACCCAGAAGGTATAAATCAAACAAAGTCACAATTTTATACCCATCAGATATTTTCATTCAATGGGTATGAACAAACTACCCTTTCATCTTAAAGAAAGAAATCAATCTGATAATAAGAGAAACCAGTAAACTATCCATTTTGGAAAACTCGTATTCTTTACAATGTTCATTTTCAAAACTTGTCATTCTTCTATCTATTATATTATTTAATATTTCTTACTATGTTTGGATTGTGCAGATGTCGCTAACAGACTTCAACATGATGAGTGTGGCCCTTTAATCGTTCACAACAATTATTTCTGCGCGACGTACAATTATAGATTTTGCTACTCTTTTTTCATATTTAATGTTCACTAACTATACTTCTCCATTTTCATGAATTTATGACTTACAATATAAGTGTGGTAAAGATATTGATAATATGTAGTTGATACCATGCCACTATAATAAATTTTGTATCTTTTGAAAGACTTACAAATTTAGGATATATTTAAAATGTTCTATTTTTTTATAAGAGTTTCTTTTAAGAAACAGGAACATATGCATTGTTAAGTACTAAGACTAATTTAAGAGTAGAACAAAGTTTAAAAAAAAAATATTCAATATTTGTGTATTTTTAATAATAGGTATAAGACTATCTACATCTAGTTTTTATTAATAGTTGGTATAAGACAACCGCCATCTAGTTTTTAGAAATTTGTGAGGTTTTTAATATTTTTAATTAATGTATTTTACAATCATAGATTACATATATTTACTCCTTTTTGATTAAATAAATTATTGTTCCATATAAAAAAATTACGGTTTCATCATCTTGCATAATTTTTCTGAGTACGTGTTTGATTTTAGATATATGCATCCAATGCATACAAGAATATTCATATTTAGAGCGCTAAAAAGAAGCATAATTTGCATATGCATTCCTCTATGCGTGCAACTTATTGTTTACAACCATTGACATAGTCATTGATCTCATTTGACAAAATTCTACTACATTAGTTCCCAACTAAAAGTATTTATGCATATCAATAGACTATACACCAATCTAGATAGAGGTGTGTTCATTATGTTAGATAGTTGAAGTGTACAATCACATCAAACAAATTAGTTTGTAGAAAGACAAATTTGACTTTGTGAAAAAGATTTGAACATATAGTATTTAACCTAAATAAACACAAATATTGAACAAAATTGAATAATGTTTAAATAGAGAGGACTACTTTTTACATCCAATAAATTTTAGTTTTACACTATATCAAGACTTTCACACATCTAAGTACATTTCTTAATTTTATATTTATGGTCCTTAAATAATAAGAATTACAATTTAAAAATGGTCATCGCTTATTAATTCAAATTGATTATTTCTTTTATTTTACATTATATTGGATAAGCTAAAACTAAGTTTCACTTATAAATAAATGATATTATAACTCAATTGTGTGCTCTATGATCTACTATATGGTGGATTAATACATTCACTGCTTACCAAAGTTGAAAATCTTTTAGCTTTTCATACCAATAAATGCAAAATAACAATACTCTTAATAATAGAATACAAAAAGTACTTATTCATACTTCTATTTTTAAAAATTTAAATATATTTAATTATAGTAAATTAATATTAATATAGTCTTAATGTACACATTCAAGAAGAAAAATATTAGAATTTCAAAAAAAAAAAAAAAAACATAATCTTTAATAATGCCACTTCTTCACCCTTCCCCAATAAACTATTATTTTAAAATTGATGTCTTGCAAAACCCAAACACTACACAACCAAGCACAATTATATCTTACTATTAAAAGTAATGACCACCAACAAATTGATTATTAACAATTGCATTTTAATTGTAAATTTTTTTAAAAAATTAAACTTATTATTTTCTTAACAATATATTATTACAATTGCTAAACACTAATATATTTATTCTTTTAAACATATAATTAAAATTTAATAATAATTTTTTATATAATCTTACATGACAAAAAAACTTAATAAATTGTTCTCCTTCTCATTACTCAACATACTTCAAATAAACTAATACAAATACTTCTCACATTCTTTTGGGATTTGCCTACCTATTGACAATTAGTTACACACATTGGAGAACATGCAACTACTAATATATTTTATTATTAACTATTTTTTTTTATATCAAATAATTATTAAATCTACATTCATTACACTTAATATAATAAAAAAAAAAATTTGCACCAATCATAAGTCACAACTAGTGAGTACTTCTAGAGAAAGAATCATACTTGTAGATTAGTTAATGACTATTTTGAGGTCACGTCTAGACAAAATAAACTATCCCATGTCAAGACAAAATAGACTACACATTGAAATTGTGCTTACCATACCACCATAAAATGACAAGGAAACCATCCACAAACAATATAGAGTCCAAGTCAAAAATGTACATATTAATTATAGAAAAGGATCCAATAAAAGACAATGACCCAAAGGTATTAAAAAACAATACAAACCTTAGTTACAAGCTTACCCATGTTTGCTAAGTACCCATATATGGTCCCTCACACTAAGTCCATATGGCCCCCCCACACTAAGTCCTATTTGTAAAAATAAAAAGAACATTATTAAATAAAGATGGTTAAGTACAACTAGAATACGCAATTAATGCAATCAAGTGAGTCTTTGAATGATAGTTAAGAGTACTAGTATTGGAGAGCTAAAGGGGCCAAATGAATAGAGTGATAGTTAAATTAAATGTTATCATTATTGGAAAGCCTAAATTTGAAGGTCAATTGTACTTGTTGTAGAACTTTTTGTAACGGTTTTCATTCATAATTATTATTCAAATATTTGAATATACTTTATTTTTAAAATAATGTATAACCTTTTATAATCTAGATAACTAAAATATATATTAAATCTACAAATAAAAATAGATCAATCTAATGAAAAAACATATCCAACCAAGATCAAAAGTTAGTCATTGACCCAAAACTTGACATTGGCAATAAACAAACTTGATCATACAACATTCGAACCATGACCAAGGACCACCAAAAACTCGACAAGGGCAACAAACCAACTTGACTATATAGCCTTTGAACCATGACCAAGAACCACAAAAAACTTAACATGGGCACCAAACCAACTTGACCACGCAACATCTGAACCATGACCAAGAACCACCAAAAACTTGACATAGGCACCAAACCAACTCAACCGTACAACCTCCGAATCATGACCAAGAACTATAAAAAACTCGACATGCACAAGAAACCAATTTGACCATACAACCTCTGAACCATCAAAAAATTCAACATGAGCAACAAACCAACCCGACTATACAACCTCCAAACCATAATCAAGAAACACCAAAAAAACGTAAAATAAAACTCTAAAACAAATTCAACCAAAAACATTATCACCACCTTTTTTTTTTTTAAAAAGAGAACCCAACATAGCCCCAAAGGAATCCCAATCTCCACAACTCCTAGAGAGTCCACAATCCTTAAAATTTTAGTTTTCTATGAAAATAAGCATAAATACAATGATACAGCCATCAAACTTGGGCTCTCCCTCCTCATAATGATTCCAGAGGGAAAAGAGAACATAATTCGTTTTCATTTGAAGGTGGTGTTCTCAAGGTCAAAAGAATAGCCGGCATGGTTTCTTTTTGTCTCTTTCAACTGTTCATCAACCTTTGCTTTATACAACAAGCAAACAAGTTCATAAGAATAACATCAAATTTTTGAGAAAAAACTAGAAATAAAACAACGGCTGTTAACCAGAAGAATATTAAAGAATTCGAACCGTCCACATTTCTTTTTGCTATTGTCGGAAATAAGCTTTATCCAAAGCATAAGAAGTCGTTAAGAACATTTATATTCCAAAAAAACCCACTTCTTTATGCTAAGCCATTTAATTTAGCCATGCAAATTTTGTGTGAATAGGGTGTTAAAATTTTCTGCTGTACTTTTGCACTTTGTGTGCTTTTGTCAAATCAAATGATCAACTTTCGGTGTTTTGGGACTGTAGCAGCTCATTTGTCTATATTTGAGAGATGGGCATGTTCAATTTTCCTCAATATTCCAATTCAGTTCATTCATGTCTAATGTTTTCTACATTGCATAATATAGTAGTTTTTGGGAATTTTGTTTTATTATAATGGCACCTGTGTCCTTGCCTCCTGGTTTCAGGTTTCATCCTAGTGATGAAGAACTGTTTAGTTATTATTTGAAGAGGAAAATACATGGACGTAAGATAGAGCTGGATATTATTCCTGAGGTTGATTTGTACAAGTCTGAGCCTTGGGATCTTCCAAGTATGTTATTTGGGCTTTTGGATTTTCATTCTTTTCTTAGCCTCAAAATGTTTTCTTATTCAATTACATATGTTCTTTTAAGTGGAATGAAATGGTGATGTTTTCATTTATATTAACCTTACTACCAAACATGGTGTTTATTATAGTTGAGGAAAATAGGATTCATACCAAACATGGTGTTTGTTATAGTTGAGGAAAATAGGATTCATACCAAACATGGTGTTCTTTTCTTAGCCTCAAATGTTTTCTCATTTAGTTTTGTTATAGTTGAGGAAAATAGGATTCATACCAAACATGGTGTTCTTTTCTTAGCCTCAAATGTTTTCTCATTTAGTTTCATATGCTTTTTAAGTTGGAATGGTGATGCTTTCATTTTCAGTTTCAATTATGTCAACCTTATAACCAAACATGGTGTTAGATTCATACCAAAATGTGAGTTCTAGTTGCAGAAAATAGAATTCATAGTTACAGGTATGTTGGTGTCATTTTAATTCCTGTGTTTGGGTTTTGACTGATGTTTTTCTGAGGTCTTGTTTACTCTGTCTTGTATTTAGACTTATATGATGCTTTCTTCTCATAAACAATAAACACTAGACTTGCATGATGATCATTTTGGCATTCATTTGCATTTTTGTTGAAATTAGACTGAACAGTTATTGATGTTGTTTCTTTCTTTGATTGTGTATAATTTTTTGTATCAACATTTCAAATCACATTTTGTAATTCATTATTGAAATGATAGAAAGCTTATGACCCACATTTAATACGTCATTTAATACATTTAATAGACTAAACAGGTAGAAGACCCACATTCAATATAGGGAGCAAGATATCGTTTTGTTTGGATACAAAATTTCTGTAATATGTGAAGGCTAAGGTGCCTGAAACTTGTACTTCGTATGTCTGTTTAGTCATAAGGAATGCCTGTTCAAGCTTCAATTTTCTGATATTCTCAAAACTAATCCAATTATAAGGAGTCATCATAGTTTACTTAAGAAAAAGTTTTAAGTATTCTATTCTACAAGTTCTTAAGGCCCTCTCTCTGACATAGAATTAGCCATTTTCTAGCTCTGTGAAGATACTTCAAGTTTGATTCCAGATACATTTCATGGTTTATGAGGCACCAGCCTCAGCCATTACTGATTCAGGTTTAGCCTAAGTGGATGTACAAATTCAGCCTGATTATAACCACTATGCTTAATATATGGTTGTGAAAGGGTGCTATATCAGAACAATAATACTCTCAATGCCTTGCAAACTTAAAGTATGTTGAGTTAAGTCATTTGTGACTGGAGATAGAGATTGGGTTGCAGAGCAGTCTTCCAGTGACAGAAGGGAGGAAACTAAACCCTCACGAAGACAATGATACAACAATATCTTTTGGTCTGGAGTACATGATTATGTCACTCTACTTAAATATTAATTGGTTTAACGATTAACAGTTAATGGCAATTTAACTATGCTTAAAATTGATAATTAGTTGTTCATAAACTTTTAATTGATGAATTGCTTAGTATCTAAGAATAGTCTAATCTACTTAATAATTAAATGGTTCAAGAATTAACAGTTAATGATAATTTGTGAAAGTGATAACTAGTCTTTTTCTTAGTATAAACTTTTGATTGTTAAATTCTTCGACATTTAAGAAAAGTCTAATGACTCTAATCTACCTAAAATATTAAATGGTTCAACAATTAAAAAGTCAATTATTTCCATTCTTAGAAGTGATAATTAGTTGTCCTTTTTAAATTAGCATTAACTTTTAGTTTTGACTGTTGAACCACTTAAACAGAAAGGTCTAATCTTCTTAAATAGTAAATGGTTAAAGCGTATAAATGTAATAATTAGTTGTCCTTTTTTGAATAAGTTAAACTTATGACTGTTACTGCTTACTAATATTTAAAAATAGTCTAATCTACATAAAACATTGAATGGTTCAATGATTAGACAGTCCGTGCTAATTTCTATGCTAAAAGTGATAACTTATTGTCCTTTTTAAATTAGTTAGTTGTCCTTTTTTGAATAAGTTAAAATTATGACTGTGAGTGCTTACTGCTTAATATATAAAAATAGCCTAATCTACTTAAAACATTGAATGGTTCAATGATTAGAGAGTCAATGCCAATTTCTATGCTAAAAGTGATAACTAGTTGTCCTTTTTTAAGCATAATTTTTTTAGTTTTAAATTGCTTAATATCTAAAAATAACTTAATCTACTTAAACATTGAATGGTTTAATGAATAAATAGTCATGACAATTTCCATGTTTAAATGTGAAACTAATTGTTCTTCTTCAACGAGATAGACTTTTGATTGTTTAACTGCTTGCCTAATTATAGTAGATGTACCTTGGACTGTAAAATGCATGAATCCTTGAATACATAAGTAATGGGTTGGTTAATCTTTACACATTTTTAAATGTTAGGTAAGCTTAATGTTCAAACTTTCAATTACAGCATTATCTACTCAAATGGGCTTAATATTTTGAAATGTTGGGTGAACTTCATGTTCAAACTCTCAATTACAGGATTATCTACCCAAATGGGCTAATTATGTTTAGATATTTGATTCTACTTCAGGCTGTAAAGGCAAACCTTGAATCAGTATTAAGCCTAGCTGACTAATTCGGATTTCTGGTGTTTTTGCAGATAAGTCTTTCTTGCCTAATAGAGATCTAGAATGGTATTTTTTCAGTCCACGAGATAGAAAATATCCGAATGGTTCACGCACAAACAGAGCCACTGAAGTTGGTTACTGGAAAGCTACTGGAAAGGACCGTAAAATTAAGTCTCACTTGGGTGCGCTGGGAATGAAGAAAACCCTGGTCTTCTACACAGGGCGTGCTCCACAAGGAAAAAGAACAGATTGGGTGATGCATGAATATCGTCTAGATCAGATGCAGTGTGAAGGTGCAGCTGGTTTGCAGGTACCCTGTTTGAACTCAATTCAATTATACCCTTTATCCTAGCAAACTAGGAAAATTGCACTTTATTGAGCATATAATAGCCAGAAAAAATATCCACATATTTAACAATTTGTGTGACTTGCATTGTAAATGTAACCAACACTCTCAAACAAAAGCATGTTCCTTGATGAAGCACTTAGATACATTTGATTTTGTTGCCTTAAATTGAAGGATTCAACCTCTATTGGGTTAGAAGTTGGAAAAAAAACTTTTAAAATGACTTTTAAATTAAGGAGAATGTTGTTTCTGGATTTAACTACGTTGAGATTTTTTAGATCAACGTTTTGGATCACATTTCATGTCATGATCCATCATCAAGCTAAAAAATTATATATGATTTGGTTCTCTCTATCTAATTGATATATGATTGTTTTAGCTCTCTTCATTCTGATGATGAAACACGAACAGCTATAGAAAACAATAATACATGATTGTTTTAGCTCTCTTCATTCTGATGATGAAACACGAACAGCTATAAAAAACAATAATACAAAAGAATTTGAGCACAATTAAATCTAAAAACAACATTCTCTCTACAATAATATTATAGATTGTGGAAATTTCTTATCATTTTCTCCTATATTTTTCCAATACTTCTCGACAGGAAAGGGTTATTATTGTTTTGGTTTACAGTGGAAGCATAGCGTTTTTGTTAGGAATCAAGTTTTTAGATCATGTTAAAGATTCTCAGTTCCTCTTTCAAACTTTTTTAAGTAATAAATAATGATTAAGCAATGATTTTCAGAAGTATTTTATTCTGATATTCCATTTTTGCTAGAAAATTTGAAGAAATTGCCCGGTATCCCTATTAATGGTGAGTTGCTGTGCATTTACAGGATGCCTTTGTCTTATGCCGAGTTTTCAAGAAAAGTGCAATAGAGCAAAAGAATGCAGAACAGCAAGGGGCGGAACTAGAAAAAACTGTTTTATCTTCATCAATGAATAATTCCTTTTCTGAGAAAATGACCTCATTTGGTGATGTCCAACGCTGGGCAGTAAACAGTTCGTCACAAGTCAGGGAAGGGGAGGCTGGGCTACAAGAAAATTTGGCATTGCCCTCAAGGACTCTAAATGATAGAATGGATTGTCATGATGCTCCTAATTGGTTTATGGAGTCTGAGTGGAATGATACAAATCAAAATTGCAATTTCAGATTCCCTTCCAATTTCAAAAATGATCTAATGGTGAGTCTGTTTGTACTAAATTACTAATGTTGATTTCAGAGTGAAATGCCTGCTCTGTTTATTGTTAGCTTTAGATGGGTATTTATATAATTGATCTGGGTAGTATAAGCTAAATTTTCTAAATTCAACTCGCTACTTGATTATGTTGCAGGTCAATTCTACGTCAGAGGGCGCAAGAAGTCAGGGGAACTCTGCAGACCCAGTATTAACAGTAGAGGATTTTACAGAGTGTCTAGGTGTTGTAAACTTGAATGGATCTCCACTAAGTAAGAAATCAAACGATCACTACCAAGAATCAGATATTGTAGAAGAAATTTTGAAAGATGCAGAGGCAGAGGCATCTCCGAGTTGTGATATTTATCTTGAGCATTCTTTGTCCTTAGATGGTTCTGCTGGTTATTCCATCAGAGAATCCCTACTAGACAATTCTGTGACCTGTATGGGGAACAATTATGAGCGGTTTGTAGTGGAGGAGCTAGAAGAGGCACTATGTGAAGAAGAAGCTGGATTTGTGGAGTGCCCTCAAACTTCACTCTGGTATAAATGCCAAGAAATTTTGCCAAGTCATACTCAAACAGATCTGGGAGACACTGGATCAGCTGCTTTGCAAAGGGAGATGACCAATTTTTGTGGAATGCAGTACAAATATTCACAACCATTTACAAATTCATTTGACTATTCCCAGATGGTAGGTTCTCTATTTGCCTTGTCAATTTATTCTTTATGTCTATAATGTTAATGTACACAGTTTCTGGTATGTGTGAGTTTATTTCTTTAATTGTACATAGTTTATGGTAATGGCTGTGTGAGTTTATTTCTTTAATGTTTCGGAATAAATTATATGATCCATCATCAGAAAGAAGAGAGCAAGCCAAGAGAATTAGAAAGAAGAGAGCAAGCCAAGAGAACATGTAGTTTGATTCAAAATGTCGAAGAAATAAACCCACTCAACGATTACCACAAGCTGTGTGCATTATTTTCTTAATTGCCTATACTGTAATGTAGTTAATTGTCAGTTATTCAAGGTTTTCCAGGTATGTTAGAAACTTAGATAATCAAATATATTTCTCCTCTCTTCATAACAAATCAGGAGCTTATATCTGTCAGTACTAACTTCTAGCACTTTTTATTCTACACAGGATGGCTTCTTCAGTATAACAGAGCTAAGTTTGTGAACAGAGCAACTGGCCTAGGTAACAGAAGGGTCTTTTATTGTAGTTGGACAACTGCCAGATCAGACATCATAACATGTAAAATATCAATTAGGATGTAAATATGCTCATCCAGGTCTTGCATTGTATTTTTACAAACCATGCAAGACAAACAGGTCCAATGAATTCTTCAAGAGTATAGCCAGGCAAATAGAAGTAGCAACATTACCCTTTTTCACTTCAATGTAGATTAACTCAGCCATACCATGCATATCCTTTTTGAGCATGCATGGGATTCGAACAAGAAAGATTCAAGAAACTTTAGATGCTGCAGATTTTTATTTCTTCTCAGCATGGAATCAAGGAAGGTTCAAGATACTTTAGATGCTGCAGGTTTTTGTTTGTTATAAGTTTTGTGGATGTTCCTCAGATGATACCATTGGTTCAAATTCATCTGACAAGGAATAAGAGGACTGTTTTCCAAGAATCGGTTCTCTATGGGTTTAATGTAGGAGGAAAACTTACCAGCCTCAATGGCTTGTAAGTTGCAGCCTGTTGGCTGTTATGATTCGATTACTCCATTACTGCTCTATGACTGCTGTCTTACTCAATTCATAGAGGAGAGATTGGGCTGGATGAATCTGACATTCATCTATATTAGTGACCAAGGAGAAGATGATAGAGAAATTTTCTCAAGGTGGTGCAAATCAATATTGTTGATGATCACTGTCAATGATTTCTACAGGCCTTTTGGTAAAGTCTATGTATGGAAGCAAAGTTGTCTCCAACAGGGTTCAGAGATCACAATCTCCGACAGGTTAAATTTTGAAAGGCATACTTATGTTTTGTTTGTTGCTTTCAGTTGGTGTGCAAGGGGCTAGAATAAATACAGCCAAACATAAGGCTGAGCACTTGTCACCTTCATTTATAGAAGGTGCCTGTTGGGTTTGAGGAATCGTTGAAGACTGTTCTAGGAGAATAATGGATTTAATTATAGTATGATAGTATGTAATAGCTATTCATGATTTAGGGAAAATATATGTAGCCTTTGGGCATGTTGATTAGGTTGATATTTGAGTCAATAATAAGAGTTGTTGTTTTGGGGTTTGGATTTTGTACTGTAATGCATGGATGCTTGCATTACATGGGTCCTATCTTGTGTAAGTTGTCTTAGAGGAATATAAGTATGTTGATTAGATTGAAATTTGAGTCTATAAAAATTGTCGTTGGATACATTTATTATATGGGTTCTATGTTATGTAAGTTGGCTTTTGGGAATACGAGCTTGAATAATATTAGTTTTGAATAAGAATTGATTTGATTTCGATTTTGTATCAAAGTGTATGAACGAAATTTTGTAATGGTAAAATTTATATATTTATGAATTTTTTTTTAAATTTCTTTTGATTAGAGAGTTCTCAATGTGTTAATTGGTTTATAAGTGGTGTTGCACATGAAGTTGATTCATGATATCTCATATTTCAATCTCTTTTATTGCTAATCTTCAAATTTACATCTTTGATCTATAGACCTATTATTTATCACTTTGGATTTCTTGGGAGACTTAGTCCAAGTCACTTTCATAGGTGTTGATTTTAACCTTCCACTTTTAAATTTCAAAATTCAAATTTATACATTGTCTCATTAGCCATTGTGGGCCAACTTAGCACTTATCATCATAATCATGTAAAACTACATCATGACAAAATCGCATTGAAAAGTACAAAAACACAAATAATATCTGTAAAGGGGGAAATCGTGTGTGATGTGGTTTGATTGTTAATTGTTGTTTAGAGTATGTTGATTTCCTTAACTTTACTTTATATTTAATTGAATTGTATTGATTGTATATTGTAATTGTGATTAGGGAGAAGATAAGATGTTTCTCTTTTATTTCCAAATGCACAAATAAGAGATCCACATTGGTCAACCCCAAGGAAGGGCTAATGCACAAATGAATCAACTATTTGGAAAAGGAGAATAACAAGAAGGGAATCTTAAATTCTGTTAATTATATGTATAGATATGATATATGACAATAATTGAAGAAATAGGAGAAATGCGCTGACCTTGAAATTTTGCAGATCAAAGAATGTTGTTTTCTGAGGTCTGTAGACTATTTCTGGAAAAACTGACAGTTGATTCCGAACCGGAACGCAGAGACGAACAAAACCAAAAAATATTTTTCCATTCCGATGTCGTCTTATGAAAAAGGTTGACCTTGACCCACAAATGTCAACCCTGACCCAATAATGTCGACCCTGACCTGCACAGGTCCGACAGAAAATTTGTTCACGTCGTCCGAAAGAAAGCCGAAAAGGGTATCCAGATCTGGTCTCAAATCTGTTGTTATACACCTGTACCTGCAAGAAAAAGGGGATTGTTTGTTGTGGGGGAGGGGTTTGCCTTGGTCAAACCCCAGTTTTGGAATTAACCTCAAATATATGTAATTGAAATTGCAGAAATGGACAAAGTAAATGCA